>JAODAL010074137.1:0-14482 GCA_025379985.1 Phyllomedusa bahiana
TTTTTACCCGTTTTAAATCCCCTGTATAGCCTCAGTAACTATTTATAAATATGTTGTTTGTTCCACAAAAAAATTCTTGTGAAACGGTGTGCATTGCTAGTTGCAGCCCTTTATTATTATTATTATCATTTATTTTGGAGCGCCCTTGATTCCAGGGCGCTGTACATTTCAGGCGGGTACGTAAATAACATTGGTCAAACAATTAGAAAGTGCCAATAGAACTGTCTACGATTGCTAAGCTTGCTGTAAGACACTGTGAGCACAGGGCATGTGCCTAGCGTCTGTTTGTTTTGGAAGGTGAGCTATCATCATCACGTGAGCTCGCCTTCCAAAGAAACCTACTGCTACTGACCTATGAAATCATCTGCTATCACCAGCCACATTCATATAATAGCAACCACAGTCTGCTACACCCGAAATCAAACTGGAGAGAATCGCAGAGCTCCCTGCTGGACTTACCTTTATTAGAGGCAGAGCTGGAGGGGCGTCTGTTCAGGCCGCTCAGTCCCTGGAATGGAATATCTCCTCCTTCTAAAACGTTTTTATAGATCTGCCTTTCATTCTCACTGAGTGGAGGCTCCGGGGAAGGCTCTTTGGCGCGGTTGAAGTTGTAGCTCGGTGTGTATGAACTGCATGAAGACACAAAGACAGGAGCGCAGTGAGACAGATGTGCTCCCCGGCTATTCCAGGAGTGAAGAGACTTTTGGCAAATCCTATTTTCCAGCTCATTAGTGTTTGTTTAATCGGTTTCATAATCTTGAAAGAATGCAAATGTTTGCAAGCAGTGAACGTAATGGTGCAGTCCCTCTGCAGGTCAAGGGACAAAACAGCACAATTCAGTTCAATGGGTCAGCAACTTCACCCCATGTCTAACATGTAAGAGTAAAGGATGTGCTAATGCTTAAAAAGTGTCAAGTACAGCTTTACCTCTGGTGAGGCAACAACCATGTACCTGGGAATGTGCAGAGAGCAGCGCCAGATGTACTACTAGCACTGACATCAATCTGAGCAGGTCCAGACATAGAAGACCCGCAGGGCCCTGAAGACACCGGGCCCAAGTGAGAAAGCATTTTTCTTCTGTCTAATGGATTTGCATAAAAAATCAGTTTCTTCCTCCTACAGCTCACACATGCTGGTGAAATGGTACAATGGTGAAAGAGAAGGCAAGAAATCCCTCTGAAATGACCAGGATTTCTGTCTGGTGGTTTATGCTGCCCCACCTGACAGCAGGATATGATAGAGGAGAGGAGCTGAGCTCTGTGATATATAGGGTTATATGATAGAGGAGAGAACTGAGCTCTGTGAGTATAGGTTACATGATAGAAAAGAGAAAACTGACTCTGTGATATATAGGTTAATGAAAAGAGGGGAAAGAAGCTAGCTGTGTGATAATAGGTTTTTTAAGATAAGAGAAAAACTACCCTTGAGTAATAGGTTATAATGATAGGAGAAAGCTGACTCTGGATATATAGGTTAAATGAAAAGAGGAATTTCTGAACTCTGATAAAATAGGTCATATTAAAAGGGGAGAGAAGCGAGCTCTTGATAATAGATTAAAATCAGAGGAAGAGCTGACTCGGTGATATATAGGGTTAAAATGATAGAGGAGAGGACCTTATCTCTGTATAATAGGTTAAATGATAGAGGAGAAAGCTGACTCTGTGATATATAGAGTTTATATGATAAGGAGAGAAGCTTGATCCTGTGATAAAAGGTTATATGATAGGAAAAAGAAGCTAGCTCTGATAAAGGTATATAAAAATAGAGGAAAGAAGCCCGAGCCTGTGATATATAGGTTATATGATAGAGGAGCTCTGTACATATAGGTTATATGATAAGGAGAGAAGCTGAGCTCTGTGAAAATATAGGGATATGATAAAGGAGAGAAGCGAGCTCTGTATATAATAGATTAAATGATAGAGGAGAGAACTGACCTTGATATATAGGGTTAACATATAGAGAAGAAACTGAGCTCTGTGATAAAAGGGTTATAAGAAGGAAGAGAAGCGAAGCTCTGTGATATATAGGGTTTTTTATTTATAGGAAAAGGAGCTACTCTGTGATATATAATTTAAAGAAAGAAGCTGGGCTCTGTGATATATAGGGTATAATGATAAGAAGGAGCTGAACTCTGTGATATAAGGTTATATGATAGAGGAGAGAACTGAGCTCTGTGAATATAGGGTTAATGAAAGAGGAGAGAAGCAAACTCTGTGATATATAGAGTTATATGATAGAAAGAAGCTGAGCTCTGCAATATAGGGTTAATATAGAGAGAGAGCTAGCTCTGTATATAAGGTTTATATGAATAGAGGGAGAAAGCTGAGCTCTGTGATATATAGGGTTAAACATGAAAAGAGAAAGAACTGAGCTCTGATATATAGGTTTATAGATAAAGGGAAACTCTGTTACATATAGGTTATATTGAGAGATATAAACTGAGCCGGAATTAGGGTTAAAAAGAGGAAGAGAATCTGAGCTTCTGTGATTTAGATTATATATAGAGGAGAGAAGCTGAGCCTGTATATATAGGGTTAAAAAATGAAAAAAGAGAAGAGAAGCTGAGCTCTGTGAATATAGGTTATATGATAAAGATAAACTCTGTACATAAAAAGGGTTAAGATAGAGGAAGAAGCTGAGCTCTGTGATATATAGGGTTATATGATAGAGAAGCCTGAGCTCTGTGAATATGGATTAATGATAAAGGAAGAAGCTAGCCTGTGATATATAGGGTTACATGATAGAGAAGAGAAGCTGAAGCCTGTGATATATAGGTTATAATAGGAGTAGAAAACTGACTCTGTGATAAAATAGGTTATAATATAGAGAGGACGACTCTGTGATATATAAGTTAATAAAGGAGAGAACTGGCCCCTGTGATATATAGGTTATATGATAAGGAGAGAGCTGAGCTCTGTGATATATAATTTAAAAAGAGGAAGAAAGCTGAGCTCTGTGATATAATAGGTTATATGATAGAGAGAAGAAGCTGAGCCTCTGTGATAAATAGAATTATAAAATAGAGAGAGAAGCAGAGCTCTGATAATAGGTTTATATGATTTAAAGGAGAAGCTGAAACTCTGTGATAAATAAGTTATATGAAGAGGGAGAGAAGCTGAGCTCTTAATATAGGGTTACATGATAAAAGAAAGAAGCTGAGCTCTGTGATATAAATGGTTATAAAGAAAAAGGAGAGAAACTGACTCTGGATATATAGGTTACATGATAAAAGAGAAGCTAAGCTCTGTATATATAGGGTTAAATGATAGGGGAAAGAAGCGAGCTCTGTGAATAAGTTTAATGATAGAGAAGCTGAACTCTGTATATAAAAGGGATAGATGAGAGAAGCGGCTCTTGATATATAGGGGTTAATAAAGAGAGGAGCTGAGCTCTGTGATAAATAGGGTTAAAAAGAAGAAGGGAAAAAAGCTGACTCGTGATAATAGAATTATATGATAGAGAGAGAAACTAGCTCTGAAATAAGGTTATATGATAGAGAGAGGACTGACTCTGGATAATAAAAATTATTTTATAGAGGAGAGAAGCCCGAACACTTGATATATAAAAGGTTATATGAAAGAGGAGAGAAGCTGAGCTCTGTGATATATAGGGTTATATGATAAGAAATAAACGATCTTTATATTATGGTTATAAGATAAAAGGAGAGAACGAGCTCTGTGATATAATAGGATTATATGAAAAGGGGGAACGAAATCTGTGATATATAGGGTTATATATAAGGAGAGAACTGAGCCTTCTGTGATATATAGGTTATATGATAGAGGGAGAGACGCGACTCTGTGAATATAGTTATATGAAAGAAAGAACTGAGCTCTGTGAAAATATGGTTAATGATAGAGGAAGACTTTAGCTCTGTTTATATATAGGTTATATGATAGAGAAGAGCCTGAGCTTGTGATATATAGGATTTAAATAAAGAAGAAGCTGAAGCCCTGTGATATATAGAGTAAAAATGATAGAGGAGAGAGCTGAGCTTGTGAATATAGGGTAAATAGAGGAGAAAGCTGACCTGTGATATATATAGGTTAAATAGATATAGGAGAGAAGCTGAGTCTGTTATATAAGGGTTTTGTAAAAAAATAAAAAATGAAAAAGAAAAAATAGAGGATGAAAAAAAGCTGGACTCTGTGATTTAAGGGTATAAGATAAAAGGAGATAAGCGGAGTTCTGTGTTATAATAGGTTAATAAATAAGAGAAGAAGCTGAGCTCTGTGATATAAAAGGGTTATATGAAGAGGAATGAACGGAGTTCGTGAAATATAGGTTATAATGATAGAGGAAGGAGCTACTGTGTGATATAAAGGTTATATAAAGGGGGAGAGAAGCTGAGCTCTGTGATATAATAAAGGTTATATGAAAGAGGGGAGAAGCTGAGCTTGTATATATAGGTTATATGATAGAGAAGAAAGCTGAGCTCGTGATATATAGGGTATATGAAAAAGAGAAGCTGAGCTCTGTGATTTATAGGTTAATGATAAGGAACCGTTACATATAGGTTATATGATAGAGGAGAAAAAGCTGAGCTCTTGATATATAGGGTATATTATAGAGGAAGAAGCTGAGCCTGTGATAAATAGGGTTATATGAATTTAAAAGAGAGCTGAGCTCTTGAAAAATAGGGTTTTTTATATAAGAAGAAAGCCTGAGCTCCGTATATAATGTTTATATATAAGAAAAAAGCCCGAGCTCTGTGAAATATAGGGTTATAGATAAGGAAGATGCAGCTTGTAATAATAGGTTATTGATAGGAGAGAAGCTGAGCCCCTGTAATAATAGGGTTATATGATATAGAAGAACTGAGCTCTGTGATATATAAAGGTTATAGATAGAGAGAGAAGCTGAGCCTTGGATATAAAGGGTAATGATATAGGAAGAAGCTGAGCTCTGTATAATAGGTTAAATTATAGAGGAGAGGAGCACTCGTGATATAAAAGGGTTTTAAAATAGAGGGAGAAAACTGACTTTGATATATAGTTAATATGATAAGAAAGAGGAGCTATCTCTGTGATATATAGGTTTATATAATAAGAAGAAAGCTGAGCTCTGTGATATAAGGGTTTTAAGATAGAGGAGCTCCCGTTATATATAGGTTATAATGATAGAAGGATAGAGCTGACTCTGTGATATAAAGGTTATATGATAAGGAGAGAAGCTGAGCTCTTTATATATAGGGTTATATGATAGAGGAGATAACGGAGTTTCTGTGATATATAGGGTTATATGATAGAGGAGAGGAGCTGAGCTCGGTGATATATAGGGTTTTTATGAAGAGGAGAGGAGCTGATCTCTGTGATATATAGGTAATATGATATAGGGGAGAAGCTGAGCTCTGTGATATATAGGGTTATATGATAGAGGAGAGAACTGAGCTCTGTGATATATAGGTTATTAATAGAGGAGAGAAGCTGAGCTCTGTGATATATAGGGGTTTTATGATAGAGGAGAGAAGCTGAGCTCTGTGATATATAGGGTTATTTTGATAGGAGAGAAGCTGAGCTCTTTTGGGTAAAATAGGGTTATATATAGAGGACAGAAGCTAGGCTGTGATATATAGGGCATTTATAAGGATAGAAGCGAGTCTGTGATATAATAGGGTTATATGATAGAGGAGAAATTGAGCTCTGTGATATATAGGGTTAAATGATAGAGGAGAGAAGTTTAGCTCTGTGATATAAAAGGGGTTTAAAAGAAGAGAAGAGAAGTTGAGCTCTGTGATATATAGGGGTTTTATGATAGAGGGGAGGACTGAGTTCTGTGATATATAGGGTTTATATGATAGAGGAGAGATGCTGAGCTTGTGATATATAGGGTTATTTGATAGGAGAGAAGCTGAGCTCAGTGAAAATATAGGGTTATATGACAGAGAGAGAAGCTGAGCTCTGTGATATATAGGGTTATATGATAGAGGGGAGAAAACGAGCTCTGTGATATATAGGTTATATGATAGGAAGAGAACTGAGCTCTGTGATATATAGGGTTATATGATAGAGAAAGAAGCGAGCTCGTGATATATAGGTTTATGATAGAGAAGGAGAAACTGAGCTCTGTGATAAATAGGGTTATATGAGTAGGAGGAGAGACTGAGCTCTGTGAAATATAGGGTTATATGATAGAGAAGAGAAGCTAGCTCTGTGATTTTATAGGGTTTAATGATAGAAGAGAGAAGCTGAGCTTGTGATATATAGGGTTATATGAAAGAGAAGAGAAGCTAAGCTCTGTGAATATAGGGTTATATGATAGAGGGAGAAGCTGAGCTCTGTGATATATAGGTTATATGATAGAGGGGGAAGCTGAGCTCTGTGATATATAGGGTTATATGAAAGAGGAGCTAAACTCGTAATATATAGGATTATTGATAGAGGAGAGAAGCTGAGCTTTTGATATATAGGGTTTTATGTAAGGAGAGAAGCTGAGCCTCATTTATATATAGGGTTATATAATAGAGAAGAGAAGCTGAACTCTGTGATAAAATAGGGTTAAAAATGATAGAGGGGAGAAGCTGAGCTCTGTGAAATACGGGTTTATAGGATAGAGAAAGAAGCTGAGCTCTGTGATATATAGGGTTATATGATAGAGGAGAGGAGCTAAGCTCTGTGATAACAAAGGGGTTTTATGATATAGGAGAGAAGCTGAGCTCTGTGATATATAGGGTTATATGATAGAGGAGAGAAGCTAGCTCTGTATATATAGGGCTATATGATAGAGGAAAGAAGCGAGCTCTGTGATATATAGGGTTATATGATAGAGGAAAGAAGCTGAGCTCTGTGATATATAGGGTTATATGATAGAGGATAGAAGCTGGCTCTGTGATATATAGGGTTATATGATAGAGGAGAGGAGCTGAGCTCTGTGATATATAGGGTTATATGACAGAGGAGAGAAGCTGATCTCTGTGATATATAGGGTTATAATGAATAGGAGAGAAGCTGAGCTCTGGATATATAGGGTTATAAAGATAGAGGAGAGAAGCTGAGCTCTGTGATATATAGGGTTATATGTAGAGAGAGAAGCTGAGCTCTGTGATATATAGGGTATATTAAAGATAGAGAAGAAGCTGAGCTCCGTGATAAAATAGGGAAAAATAAAAGAGAAAGAAGCTGAGCTCTGTGATATATAGGGTTATAAAGATAGAGGAGAAGCTGAGCTCTGTGATATATGGGTTATATGAAAGAGAAGAGAAGCTGAGCTCTGATATATAGGGTTATAATGGGGTGGAGAGAAGCTGAGCTCTGTGATATATAGGGTTATATGATAAGAAAGAGAAGCTGAGCTCTGTGAATATATAGGTTATATGATGGAGGGAGAGAAGCTGAGCTCTGGATATATAGGGTTATATGATAGAGGAGAGGGGCTGAGCTCTGTGATAATAGGGGTTAAAATGACGAGGGGAGAGAAGCTGAGCTCTGGGGATATATATAGGGTTATATGATAGGAGAGAAGCTGAGCTCTGTGATATATAGGGGTTTTAAATTTATAGAGGAGAGAAGCGAGCTCTGTGATATATAGGGTTTATATGATAGAGGAAGAAGCTGACTCTGTGATAATAGGGTTATATGTAAGGAGAGAAGCTGAGCTCTTTTGATATATAGGGTTATATGATAGAGGAGAGGAGCTCACCTGTGATATATAGGGTTATAGGGTAGAGAGAGAAGCTGAGCTCTGATATAAGGGTTTAATATGATAGAGAAGGAAGCTGAGCTCTGTGATATATATGGTTTATAAAGATAGAGAAGAGAACTGAGCTCTGTGATAATAAGGGTTATATGATAGAGAAGCTGAGCTCTGTGATATATAGGGTTATATGATAGAGAAGAGAAGCTGAGCTCTGTGATATATAGGGTTATATGATGGAGAAACTGAGCTCTGTGATATATAGGGTTATATGATAGAGAAGAGAAGCTGAGCTCTGTGATATATAGGGTTATATGATGGAGGAGAGAAGCTGAGCTCTGTGATATATAGGGTTTTATATAGAGGAGAAAAAGCTGGAGCTCTGTGATATATAAGGTTTATAAGATAGGGAGAGAAGCTAATCTCTGTGAATATATGGGTTTTAAGATAGAGGAGAGGAGCTGAGCTCTGTGATATAATTTGGGTTAAATGATAGAATAGAGAAAACTGAGCTCGTGATAATAGGGTTATAGATAGAGAAGAGGAGCGAGTTCTGTGATAATATGGGTTTATATTATAAGGACAAAGCTAGGGCTGTGATATATAGGTTTTATTATGAGGAAGAAAGTTGACTCTTGATATAAGGTTAAATGACAAGGAGAGAAGTTGACTTCTGTGATATAAGGTTTAAATATAGAGGGGAGAAGCTGAGCGTGTTATATATAGGGTTAATTATAGAGGAGAGAAGCGGGGCTCTTGTATAAGGGTTATTATAAAAAGAGAAACTGAGCCTTTTAAAATAGGGTTATATATAGAGGAGAGGGGCTGAGTTTGGAATTAAAGGTTTAGATAGGAGAAGAAACAGAGCTCTGTATATATGGGTTTTTATGATAGAAAGAAACGAGCTCTGGGTATATAGGGTTATATGATAGAGAAGAAACTGAGCTCTGTATATAAGGGGATATGAAAGAAGAGAAGCTGACTCTGGAATATAGGGTTATTGATGTAGGAAAAAGGAGCGAGCTCTGTGATATATAGGGGGAAATGATAGGAAGGAAGCTAGCTCTGTTATATAAGGGTTATATGATAAAGAGAGAACTGAGCTTGTGATATATAGGGTTAATGATAAGAAAAAAAGCTGAGCCTGTGATATTAGGGTTTTAAAGATAAGGGGGGAAAAATGAGCTCTGTGATATATAGGGTTATATAAGGAAGAGCCGATTCGAAAAAATATAGGGTTTATATGATAAGGGGCTGAGCTCATAATATATGGGTTATTGAAAGGGAAAAAAGCGAACCTGTGATATATAGGGTTATATGATAGAGGGGAGAAGTGAGCTCTGTGAATACAGGTTAAGGATAGAAAGGAACTGAGTCTGTGATATATAGGGTTTTTAAATAGAGGAGAGAAGCTGAGTTCGAATATATAGGGGGTTTTTAAATTTTGAGGAGGAGCAAACTCTGTGATATACGGGTTATATGATATAGGAGAGAAGCTGAGCTCTGTATATATAGGGGGATATGATAAGGAAAAGCGACCTGGATATATTGGGTTTATGATGAGGGAAAGAAGCTAGCTCTGTGATATATAGGGTTATATGATAGAGGGAAAAAAACTGAGCTCTGTGATATAAGGGGTTTTATGATAAGGGGAGAAGCTGGGCTCTGTGATATATAGGGTTTTATGATAGAGGGAAGGAGCGAGCTCTGTGAATATAGGGTTATAGACAGAGGGGAGAACTAGCCTGTGATATATAGGTTTATAAGAGAAGAAGCTGAGCTCTGGATATAAGGTTAATGATAGAGGGAGAAGCTGACCTTGAAAATAGGGTTAAAAGTAAGGGGAAAAACTGAGGCCTTGATATATAGGGGGTTTTAATTTATATGGGGAAACGAGCTCCGGAAAAAGGGGAATAGATAGAGAAGAAAGCTGAGCTCTGTGATATATAGGTTATATAAGAGAAAAACTAGCTCTGTGATTTAGGGTTATATGATGAGGGGAGAAGCTGAGCTCTGTGAAATAGGGTTAATGATAAGAAGAGAAGCTGAGCTCTGATATATAGGGTTATATGAGGAGGGGGAGAACTGAGCTCTGTATATATAGGGTTAATGATAGAGAAAGAAACTGAGCTCTGTGATATAAAGGGTTATATGATGGAGGGGGAGAAGCTGACCTGTGATATATAGGGTTATATGATGAGGAGAGAAGCTGACTCTGTGATATATAGGGTTTTATAAGGGGGGAGAAGCTAATCTCGTTTATTAGGGGTTTTATAAAAAGGAGAACTGAGCTCGTGATATTAGGGTTTATGATAATGGGAAAAACGACTCTGGAATAATGGTTATATAAGAGGAAGGGGCTGACTCGTGATATATAGGGGTTTTAGATAGAGGGGAGAAGCTAGGGGTGTGATATATAGGGTATATATAAGGGAAAGGAGCGAGTTCTTGAATATAGGGGTTTTTAATTAAAAAGGACAGAACTAGGCTGTGAATATAGGGTTTAAAATAAGGAGAGAAGTTGAGCTCTGTGAATATAGGGGTTTAAAAGACAGAGAAGAATTGAGCTCGTAATAAAAGGGTTTAAATGAAGAGGGGAGAAGCGAGCGTGGATATATAGGGTTTTATTATAGAGGGGAAAGCGAGCTCTTTTATATATAGGGTTATATATAAAGGAGAGAAGCTGAGCTCTGTGATTAAAAGGGTTATAAAAATAGAGGAGAGAAGCTGACCTGTGATAAGGGGGGTTTTATGAAAAGGGGGAGAAGCTGAGCCTGTGACATAGGGTTATAGATATGAGAGAACTGATATTTATATAGGATTAAAATAAGAGAGAAGCTAGCCGTGATTATTGGGTTATTAAGAGAGAGAAACTGGCCGTGGTATATAGGGTTTTTATATGAGGAGAGGAGCGAGCTTTGTGATATAAGATTATATGATAAGGGGGGGAGCTAGCTTGTGATAATAGGGTTTTATGATAGAGGAGAGAAGCTAGTTGTGACTATAGGGTTATTGAAGAGGGGGAAGGCTAGCCTGTGATAATAGGGTTAATGATAGAAGGGAAAAAGCTGAGCTCTGTGATAAATAGAGTTTAGATAGAGGAGAAAGCTACCTTTATTAAAAGGGGTTATTAAGAGGAGAGAAGCGAGCTCGGGGAATAAGAGTTTTTAAAGATAGAGGAGAGAAGCGACTCTGGATATATAGGGGGTTTTAAGATAGAGGAAAAGCTGAGCTCTGTGATATATGGGGTTTAAAGATAAAGGGAGAGAACTGACTCTGTACATAGGGTTATATGATATAGAGAAGCTGAGCCTGTTATATAAGGATTATAGATAGAGGAGAGAAGCAAACTCTGGATATATTGGTTTTATGATAGAGGAGAGAACTGAGCTCTGTGGTATATAGGGTTATATGATAGAGGGAAAAGCAGCTTTTTTGGGTAATAGGGTTATATGATAAGGGAGAGAACTGACTCTGTGATCTATAGGGTTTTATATGATAGGGGAGAAAGCTGAGCTCTGTGATATATAGGGTTTATGTAGAAGGAGAAACGAGCTCTGTGAATAAAAGAGTTTAGATAGAGGAGAGAACTACCTGTGAATATGGGGTTAATGATAGAGGAGAGAAACTGAGCCTAAAATATAAGTTATATGTAGAGGGGAGAAGCTGAGCTCTGTAATATATAGGTTATTTATACGGTTACTTTTCATAACAGATTTTTGGTTCATAGAAAAATAGAAGTTTTTAATGATTTTATAGATTAAAGTTTAAAAATTATAATTTCTTTGCTACGGGATTGGGGTTGTTGGGGAAATTAAAAAAAGGGGGGTCTTTTAAGGGGGATAAAGTTAGATCATATTTTGTTATTTCAAACTCCTGAGGAACCGCGAGAGGGGGTGCGAAAAGCGAGAGGGTATTTTTTAAATTGTTGCGTCTTTTAAAAAAAAAAAATTCTCATATTACCGATGGGGAAATTTTATTCTTTCACAAAAAGGAGGAAAGGGTTTTTTCACGACCTAGTTATACCTCATTGGGTCGCAACTGTATACCAAAGCAGACACAAGGGTTTTTAAAATAAGGGGTTTTAAAGATAGAGGAGAGAAGCTGAGCTCTGTAATATATAGGGGTTTTAGGATAAGGGAAGAAAACGAGCTCTGTAATATATAGGGGATATAAAAGAGAAAGAAACTTATATATCACAAGCTCAGCTTCTCTCCCTCTATTACATCCTGCTCTTAAATAGGGCGCATAACCCGGGCTGATAGGTTGCCTTTAAATGCAGTCTGATTGTTCTTTTTTGTTCAATTATAACAAACATAATCTAAGCAAACCTTAACTCAACTTTTAGGGTATGTTCACACCGTAATTGCGAGGTCCATATGCCCGAAATGCCCCCCCTCAATTATGGTAACCCATAGCTCTCATACAAAGCCTGTCCCCCCCGGGCGTATAATAGTGCACATTGTATGCCCGGAGAGAGCATGAAAAGTTACTTCTTTCCCGGCATTACGACCATAGATAATGGGCCCCACGCTTTTAGAAAGTACGTGCGACCATCGTGTACTTCTAAAACCCCCCAGTTATTGCGGCGAAACACATACACCCCAAACCTGTGGGGACCATACCTAATATTTTATGTCTTTTTATTGAGCACACTGAGGGGAGCATCCACACACGGAGAGAAAAAGAAGTGAACCCCTTTTGAGATTACCCCATTTTCTGCATCGTTTTTAAAAAAAAGCTGTGTTTTTTTATTGAAGTCAAAATTATGCACCAACACAATCGAGTGTTTGCATCAAGCTTGAAAATTTGAAGTAGAGATCCAAGTGCTTTCCCTTAAAGGGTTACCCCACTTCCCACCAAAGCATTGCTAAAGAACTGGGGTTTTTGTTCTAATTGTCTCCCCAAATGCAAGGGCTCCCTCTGCATGATATGGGGGTACACAAAATTTTTTATACTAAACCTTATAGACCTCAAAAAAAATCCAGCTGTATCTACACGGGTCGGAGTTTCTAAAAGGGCAATTCAAAGCTGAATCGCAGAGAAAAGCCGTCCCCTGCGGCCGTGAGCACGGGACAAAAACAGTACAAAACCGGACGATAAACTACCGGTATTTTTCCGTGCCGGTAAATGCCCCCCAATGCCACTCCATTTTTTCCCCTTTATTCTTTTAAAAAATTGCTTTTAGGTTCACAAAATAAATAAAACAAAATAAATCATTTAAAGGGGTTTTGGGCCCCAAAGTGATTCCCTTTCCTCTTATCTGCCAGGAGAATAAAACAAAACAAAGCAGCTTTAGAACGGCTGCAGGGGGGAGACGGAGGGGGGGAGCAAGACAAGGAAGAAGGGGGCTCGCAAGTTTACTCAAATAAATTTCATTAAAACAGTGGGTTTCTCTATACAATAACAGCCCCATACACTGCCCTTTCCCCCCCAGCCCATGCAAGCTCCTTCATGTTCCCGGGCACAATAAGAAGTGCAAACACACAAGCGCAGCCAGATCAGCTCCGTCCTCCCCGGTCGTGCTAATGTAAACTTTCAGGAAACTAAGGGGGGGCTGAGCAAAGTTGTAGCTCCACAGGCTTCACTTTTTGTAACACATATATTTAGAAAAGTGTTAAAACCCCTTTTTGGGATCCCACTCAACATTACATAGTGGGAAAACCCCTTTAATACTATTTGTAATCATTTGCTGTTAGATTCAGTATCAAAAAAAAAGTGACTTTTCCCCAAAAAGAAGGTATTGGCCTAGATCATAAATTAACCCATTCTCTAGACGGATTCCCATTTTAAATAGGCCAAGCATATTACTGCACGAATTTTTAAAACCGGCCACTTTAATAAGGGGTTAATGCCAATAGGGGATTATTTCCATGTTTAAAGGACTTCTTTACTACAAAGTTTTTGATGCCCAGATCCGGGAAATTTAGGAAAAAGAACCATTTCAATTATGCCCCATTCCCTGCGCCATGTTACAGGGGAAAAACCAGACTATGCACTACGGCATATTTTAAGACCGCGAAAATACGATCATTCAGGCAGCCCATAGCAAAAATAAAAAAACGACCTGCTTTGATTTTTTTCCTCGCTTTTCCCTATGGAAAAACAGCAAAAAAAAAGAAACCGACCGCGTTTTTGCCAAAAAAACAAAAAACCACGTCAGCATAGAAAAAATCCAGTCAATTTCGGCTGTTTTTTTTTCCATGCAAAAAAATTTGTTCACAAAAAAAAGATAACAGATCCCGCGGTAACGTGCAAAACTCTTTAAATTTTTTTTCCTTAATGCAGTTTGCAAGGTACAAGCAAGAATAAAACCAACGCGTTTCGGGCTTCACATTTTGAGCTCAAAGCCTTACTGCCGGAAGACTTGCATCGCGGGGGTTTTTGGAGTGCAGCAGTAGCGGGGCAAGCTGGTCGGGGTTAAGGCCTCATATACATAAAACTGCAATTGAAGTTTCAAATTTGGGGGGAGCAACACCTTTTCTTTTTTTTATATATTTTATGTTTGCAATGGGGAATTAGCCTTAGCAAGGTTATGGGTTTTTAAAGGCGACATGATTATGGCCAGCCCGTTCCGCTCTATTTTTAAACGATGCACCTAAATCAGAGGGGCCCCACGGGAACTTTTTATGCGGGGGGGGGGTGCTTGGAGTGGTCGCCCTACAACTGTACAAACTAACTTTATAGCGCATACGGGAAAAAACCAGGCGCATTACGCTGGAAAAGGTAAGGGACTTTAAAATGGTTTTACCGAGCCAAAATGTCGCTTTGTAGCAGAAAGCGTAAACATTAAAGATTTGGAGGCATTCAAAGCTACAAGTACGCAAAAAATGGGGCCTGGGCCCGCAAA
>JAODAL010074138.1:0-14482 GCA_025379985.1 Phyllomedusa bahiana
CGGAGGCCGCGGGGAGGGGGCGCGATGTAAGACGTCCCGTTTGGCGCCTGCTCCGCGGCCCCGCACTCTTCAAATGAGCGGCCACAGGCTCCAAGTAAGAGGGGCGGGACAGCAGGTGGGGCCCGGGGGAGTAATTTCTTTTTTTTTTTTTTTTTTTAAACTACTTTTTGTCCCTGGGGCCTATACTGCCCCTGCCCTGGCTGCCTTTACTGCCCCCCGCCCCGGGTTTATACTGCCCCTGCCCTGGCGGCCCATACTGCCCCTGCCCCGGCTGCCTATACGCCCCCCGCCCCGGCTATATACTGTCCCTGCCCTTTGGGTGCCCCATCTGCCCCCGCCCCGGTGCCTATTTTCTGCCCCGCCCCGGGTATTTTTTGTCCCCTGCCCGGCAAAAACTGCCCCTGCCCTGGTCCCCTTCCGCCCCCGCCCTGGGATAATGGGCCCCCGCCCCGGGCCCAAACTTTCCCCCGCCTTTTTTGCCTTTTATGCCCCTGCCCCGGGTGCCTAACTGCCCCTGCCCTTTTGGCCCCCCCCTATTGCCCCTGCCCCTTTGGTATATACTGCCCCCCGCCCTGGGGCCCATTATGCCCCTGCCCCCGGTGCCTTTACTGCCCCTGCCCTGGCTTTATACTGGCCCCCCCCTGGCATTAATTCTGGTCCCTTTTCCCCCGCCCCGGGTTTTACCCGCCCCCTGCCCTGGCTGCCTATTTTTTTCCCCTGCCCCGGGGTGCCTTTACTGCCCCTGCCCCGGCTATATACTGTCCCCGCCCTGGCGGCCCCATACTGCCCCTGCCCTGGCTATATACTTTCCCCCTTTCCCTGGCTTTTTATTTCCCCTTCCCTGGCTTTTAAAATGCCCCCCGCCCTGGGGTTATACTGCCCCCGCCCTGGCTGATACGCCCCTGCCCCTTTGGGTATATATGCCCTGCCCCGGCTTATACTTTCCCCCCGCCCCGGCTGCCTATACTGCCCTCCCTGGTTAATACTGCCCCCCGCCCTGGCTATATATGCCCCTCCCTGCCCCGGGTTTTACTGCCCCCGCCCTTTGGGTAATCTGCCCCCGCCCTGGCATTTTTCTGCCCCCCCCCCCCCCCCCTGCTCTTTTCCCCCCTGGCTTTTATACGCCCCCGCCTGGCTATTAAATGCCCCCGCCCCGGCTTATCTGCCCCGCCCTGGCTGCCAAAAATGCCCCGCCCTGGCTTTACGGCCCCCCCCCTGGGGTCCCATGCCCCCGCCTGGCTTTTTATGCCCTGCCTGGCTATATACCCCGCCCTGGGTTTTTTGGGTGCCCTATAACCCGCCCCTTTTTCCCGTGGGTAAATACCCGCCCTGGGCCCTCCCCCTGGCTTAAAATATGCCCCCGCCCCGGCTATATTAAATGCCCCTTTTCCCTTTCCCCGGCCCATAAAACCCTCCCTGGCTAATACCCTCCCCTGGCTTATAAAAGCCCCCGCCCCGGCTAATATACCCCGGGCCCCTCCCCTTGGGTGGCCCATAAAGCCCTGCCCTGGCTATATACCCCCCGCCCTGGCTCCTTAAAACCCTGCCCTTTCTAATACCCCCGCCCCCGGCCCCTGGCCCCGGGCCCAAATTCCCGCCCCGGGCCCATTTTACGGCCCCCGCCCCGGCTTTCCCAACCCTGCCCTGGCATATGATGCCCTGCCCCGGCTATGAACCCTTTCCCTTTGGGTAATTTTTCCCTGCCCCCGGCTACTGTTTCCCTTCCTGGCTAATTTATGCCCTGCCCCGGCTACCCATCCCTGCCCTGGCTACCCTTTTTTCCTTTTCCCCGGGCTATAAAGCCCTGCCCGGCTTCCTATACCCTGCCCCCGGGTATATTGGGTGCCCTTTCCCCGGGGTACCCTTTTTCCCCCCTGGCTACCTATTTCCCTTTTCCCCCGGCTATATGTTTCCCTGCCCTGGTACCCAACCCGGCCCCTGGCCCATTTTGATGCCCTGCCCCGGCTACCTATACCCTGCCCTGGCTATATGATGCCCTGCCCTGGCTGCCTATATCCTGCCCTGGCTGCCTATAATAGCACTGCCTACCTATACACTGCCTTGGCTGCCTATAATAGCCCTGCCTACCTATACACTGCCCTGCCTACCTATACACTGCCCTGGCTGCCTATACACTGTCCTGCCTGCCTATATACTGTCCCTGTCTGCCTATAAGTGGCTCTGTCTGCCTGTATACTGTCCCTGCCTACCTGTATACTGTCCCTGCCTACCTGTATACTGTCCCTGCCTGCCTGCATACTGGCCCTGCCTGCCTACATACTGGCCCTGCCTGCCTAATGGGGGTCTACCTATTTACATGCCACTTATCTGACATTTTTTAATTTCTAATTTTTAGGGTCTAACATACGCTGTTTGGGGAATTGATAGGAAAGTGCTGGAAGAGAGAGGAGTCTAAGATGTATTTGTTGTAAATTCTACAGGGACGAGTAGTGACCGGGAGAAGAAGAAATTGCATGCTGTACCGGACAGAGAAAGAAATGGAAGAGAACAACAAGGGAAGGCGTCATGGAGGTTTGTGCCAGAAGGAGAAGAAAAGGAGAAGAGAACAACTCCCATCAGAGATGACGTCTCCTGTGAGTCCCTGCTGTCAGGGGTAAGTTTACTTCTGTGTTGAGTCAGTGCTGTGTTCATGTGATGGTGACCTGACTACTGGTGATGGGATTGGTGGGGTTGTAGGTTATGCTGGTGCTTATGTAGTGTCAGTGTGGGCTTGTCCCGGATTGTAAAGCAAGTGCACACCTGACTCTGTGATGAGGGGTTTCTCTGCACCACTGT
Organism: Phyllomedusa bahiana; assembly: GCA_025379985.1. Lineage (NCBI taxonomy): Eukaryota > Metazoa > Chordata > Amphibia > Anura > Hylidae > Phyllomedusa > Phyllomedusa bahiana. The sequence continues at coordinate 2,797 of JAODAL010074138.1, forward strand.
TTCTCTCTTGCTTGTGTGTAGGGGGCTCTCACACAGAGCGGTTTTGGTGCATTTTTTGATGCGTTTTTTGTGGAGAAATGTTCAGCATTAACTGCTCTGCCTTTCTGCACAAAACCGCACCGAAAACCCATCAAAAATGCACCAAAAAACGCTCCGTGTGAAAGCAGCTTTAGGCCTCGTTCACACGGCTTATTCTGCCGCGTATTGGCGCCGTATTGCGCGCTGGATTTGCGCTTCAGTACGGCGCCAATCCGCGGCAGCAATTACGGTAATCCACTGCTCTCATTGAGAACAGTGGAATCCGTCGCTCCTCCCCGCTCGGGGGGGAGAAAGTGACATGCACATTATTTACGGCGCGTACGCGCCGTAAACAATGCATTGTCTATGGGGCCGGGAGCGGCGCCCCCGCCGCGCTCCGGCCCCGCCCCTTATTCACGGCGGATTTGTGCGCTCAATTGGGCGCACAAATCCGTCAGGAATAAGCCGTGTGAACACGGCCTTATAGTGTAGTTTATTTTAGAAAGTGGCGAGGTGCGAGAACAAGGGACATTTTTTAAGCGGATATTGTATGTGGGCTGGTGGGGGCTTAGTGCCAGGGCTGATTTTTATTCCCAGTCCGGCCCTGGGTGTGCACACACGCTGGGGAAGCCACAGAGGACGGACAGGCGCGGAAACAGGACCAGGTGAGTAGCACTGAGCAGAAGCAGGCGCAGAGCAAACTGACACTGCCACTGTAAGCACCGCACATGGAGCCACAGCGGACCCAGACACAGGGGCACGGACGCGGTCCAAGGCACGGGCCGTGGCGCGATCCGTGACAGATGGGAATGTATAGCCATCATACCTGTCACGATCTGCAAATTTCTCTGCCTCCTGCCTGCATGCAACTCATACATGCCAACTCTCCCGTTTTTGGCGGGGGGGTCCCACTATTTGGGGTCCCCTCCCGCCCTCCCGGGGGAGTTGGCATTTCACCCGCCACCAGCAGGCTGTGCTGGTGCGCTACTCTGGCGCCGCCGGTCCGTTCCCACGGGCGGGTGAAGCGGGCGCAGGGTCCGCTCACCCGCCCGCGGTCTCACTGTGCGGGGAGGAGGCAGGAGGGAGCGCTCACTCCTCCCTCCTCCCCCTGTATGTCCGGCGCCGCTGCGCGCGGTACACACAGATCAGCGGCGCAGGGGAAATGACACGCGGCTGCACTCACTCCCCTGCGTCGCTGAGGAGATCGGGCAGGAGCCTGGCCGGAGCTGCAGGAGCCTGGTCAGGTAAGTGGAATTTATTATTTTATTTTTATTAACTACATGGGGGGCTCTGCCTGGCTACAATGGGGGGGGGGGGTTTACCTGGCTGGCTAAAATGGGGGCAATACCTGGCTGGCTACAATGGGGGCAATACCTGGCTGGCTACAATGGGGGCAATACCTGGCTGGCTACAATGGGGGCAATACCTGGCTGGCTACAATGGGGGCAATACCTGGCTGGCTACATTGGGGGCAACTACCTGGCTGGCTACTAAAGGGGACACAACCATGCGGGCATAAAAAGGGGGCAACTACCTGGCTGGCTACTAAAGGGGGCAACGACCTACGTGGGTACTCAAGGGGGCACTACCTACCTGACTACTAAAGTGGGCAACTACCTGACTACTAAAGGGGGCAACTACCTAACTACTAAGGGGGGCAACTACCTGACTATTAAAGGGGGCACTACCTGGCTACAACGGGGGCAACTACCTGGCTAACAAAGGGGGGCATCTACCTAGCTACAGAGGGGGCATCTACCTTGCTACAAGGGGGCATCTACCTGCCTGAAAGGGGCACTACCTGGTTATGGGGGGCTACTACCTGGCTATAAGGGCATCTACCTGGCTTTCTTCCAAAGCCATTATGTAGTTAGGCAGAGTGGGTGTGGCTTTTTGAAGGGGCGTGGCACACAAAAAGATGGGTGTGTCCATGCAAATTTTTGTCGTTGTGCGCTACGCGCGCCGCCCTCTTTAATCTCCTGCTTTTCCATTTTCAAAAGTTGGCAACTATGATGCAACTGTGTGTTTGATCCTGGCGGTTGGAATTTGCTAATTCTGTTCAGTGCTGCAACAGTTAACACCTCCAACTGGGCTGGGACAGGTGCAGCACTTCCTCATCTGCTGACTCCTATAAAAGATACCTCCTACCAAACAGTCGGGGCCTGATTTTGGTGTTGCGGGGCCAACCCCCCTTCCTGCCTCAACCGTTTCATCCGTCCTTGGTTTTCCGGCCGTGCTGCTGGAGGGCCCTGATTTCCTGAGCCGGGGCCCCCTGGAGGGCCCCTGTTTTCCCTGATCGTCCGCTGGGGCCCCTGTTTTCCTGAGCCCTCCCGCCTGGGGGCCCCTGTGTTCCTGAGCCTGCCCCGGGAAAGGGTTTTCCCCGTTTTCCCTGAGTGTCCCTCGGTGGGACTGTGTCCGCTTTGTCTCTCCTGTCCCACGGGTCCTGGCTTTTTTTTGCTACGTTGGTTTGGTCCCCTAGGCCTTATTTCCCTTGGGCCCCCGGTAGGTGGAGCCCCCCCGCGGTCCCAGGATCCCCCCTTCCCCTTTTTTGTTTCAAGTGTCTACTTTGTTTTTTGTCCATTTTTTATCAAATAAACCTTAAACTTACAGTATATCATGCCATGGATCCAGGGGCTGAAGGTCGTCCATAAAAACCCGTGATTCCTCTTTTTGCAGAATATGGAAAAGGAAAAGGGGGGGCGTTATGAATTTCGGCTTCTAGAAAGGTTTTCCTACAAAAAGCCTCCTTGATTAAAAAGAGTCTCCCCATGAACTCCCATGAAAAACCGTTCATAGGATGCCTTTTGTTTCCACGCATATTTTCGGTGGTACCAAAGCCGAGTTGACTTCTACACCCCTCCCAAAATTCATAAGTCCAAATAAAAGTGGCATCTGTGTCTTCATACCATTCCAATAACACTGAATTCTGGCCTATGTCTTCTCTGCCTCTCCTTCTCGGTATTAAGCCTAAGGTCCTCCGTGCCTGTTGTTCCCAAGAGCCTCAATTTTTTCTGGGCCCCGCTTCTAGAAAATTTTAAATAACGGAGGCTTCCATTCCTATCCCATGTTTCCTGTCCCTGCTCGCAAGCCTTTTTAAACCGTCCGTTTCCCAAAAACCCAAGCTTTTTTAGCCCATCCCGCATCATATATTATTTTTAATCCCGCACCCCCTCTTTTGATAATTTACAGAAAATAAAAGAAAAGTGAGTGGAATACCAAATGACTGTAATAACAGACTAAAAGGTTTTCTAGCCGTGACTGTAGAGAGCCAAGTCTGCATAAAGTGACTTGAGAAGCTGAAAAATATAGATTTTGAAAGTTTTTTACATTATTTGAATAGAAAACCTACAAACAAAATTAGCAACCCCTGATAAGGGCACCCAAAAAAGGGAAAAATAGCCCCAAAAAAAAGTCCCAAAAAAAGTAAAAAAGAACCCAAAAAAATTCATACATATTAAAAAAACATACAGATAAAAGCTGCATAGACATAGGATCCAAAGAAAAGGAAAGTGGATAAACAGGATCGAAAAGATCATCATCATTAAACCATTCAGTGAATATATATACGGTATATACTATATATAGATATACATATATACAGTTGAAATCAAAAGTTTACATACACTATATAAAGAGACACATATGCATGTTTTTCTCACTATCTGACATGAAATCAGAATAAACCTTCTCATTTTAGGTCAATTAGGATTACAAAAATGATTTATATTTGCCAAGCAGATAATTTTTTAAGGCATTTTTATTACTTTCTGCAAAGTCAAAAGTTTACATACACTAGCATTACTATACATTTAAACAATTTGGGACAGCCCATATGATTTTGTCATGTCTTTTGAAGCTTCTGATAGCTTTATTGGCAACATCTGAGTTAATTAGAGATGCACCTGTGGATGTGTTTTTTAAAGCCCACCAGAAACTCACTGCTTCTGTGTGTAACATCATGGGAAAGTCTTAAGAAATCAGCCAAGATATCAGGAAGAGGAATTGTGGACTTGCACAAGTCTGGATCATCCTTGGGTGCAATTTCCAAATGCCTGAAGGTGCCTCGTTCATCTGTTCAAACAATTATATGCAAGTAGAATACAAGATGGTGTCACGTTTACTGGCCGCAAATCCAGAAAACTTCCTGGTAGAGGGGATCCTCAGGGCCCACCACGGGCGCAGATGGAGAGTGCAAGTGGTGGGTAGCCGAAGTGCAGGACAGGTGGTGGATAAACAGATTCTGTAGCTGTAAAACGGATGCACAGTCCCAGGCTGATACCAGAGTTAAACAGCAGCAGGAATCAGCAGTGAGAAACTGGAGGACAGTACGTCAGGAGACAGCAGTGCAACGGGTGCGCTGGACAGCGCGGGGTTAAGGCAGAGCTTAACAGACACAGTGGAAACCAAGGGGTTAACCTTGGCAGGAGTTTAGCAGCAGAGGTCTAGCTCTATGGATGGACACCAACAAACTGACCCTGAGTCCAGGGAGGAAGTTCCTTATAAAGGAAAGGGTCAGAGGTCACAGGCATGAAGCAGGAGCACTGTGTGCATAAATGTCTGCAGGCTGGTGCGCACACACGCTGGGGAAGCCACAGAGGACGGACACGCACGGAAGCAGGACCAGGTGAGTAGCGCTGAGCAGAAGCAGGCGCAGAGCAAACTGACACTGCCGCTGTAAGCCCCGCACAGGGAGCCACATCGGACCCAGACACAGGGGCACGGACGCAGTCCAAGGCACGGGCCGTGGCGCGATCCGTGACAGTACCCCCCCTTAAGCCCTCCCCTCCGGGCTAGCCAGGTACCTCCATAACGGCTAGGGGTAACCACCTCCTCCTCGGTATCCCAGGAACTGTCTTCAGAGGAGGTGTCCAGAGAGTCCCGGATTACTTCTTGAACCTGGGGGGCAGAAGCAGAATCAGTAGGCAGGGGGAGAGGTGGGTGGGAAACAGAAGTGTCTTTATAGACCAGGAGCTCTTCTTGCCGCAAAGCCAGAAAATGTCCTGGTAGAGGGGATCCTCAGGGCCCACCGTGGGCGCAGATGGAGAGTGCAAGTGGTGGGTACAGCAGCAGGAATCAGCAGTGAGAAACTGGAGGACAGTACGTCAGGAGACAGCAGTGCAATGGGTGCGCTGGACAGCGCGGGGTTAAGGCAGAGCTTAACAGACACAGTGGAAACCAAGGGGTTAACCCAGCAGGAGTGCAGTACACCAAGGAACTGACCCTGAGTCCAGGGAGGAAGTTCCTTATGAAGGGAAGGGTCAGAGGTCACAGGCAGGAAGCAGGAGCACTCTGTACATAAATGTCCGCAGGCTGGCATGTGCGCGCCCTATGGGGTGCGCACACACGCTGGGGAAGCCACAGAGGACGGACAGGCGCGGAAGCAGGACCAGGTGAGTAGCACTGAGCAGAAGCAGGCGCAGAGCAAACTGACACTGCCACTGTAATCCCCGCACAGGGAGCCACAGCGGACCCAGACACAGGGGCACGGACGCGGTCCAAGGCACGGGCCGTGGCGCGATCCGTGACAGATGGGAATGTATAGCCATCATACCTGTCACGATCTGCAAATTTCTCTGCCTCCTGCCTGCATGCAACTGTGTGTTTGATCCTGGCGGTTGGAATTTGCTAATTCTGTTCAGTGCTGCAACAGTAAACACCTCCAACTGGGCTGGGACAGGTGCAGCACTTCCTCATCTACTGACTCCTATAAAAGATACCTCCTACCAACAGTCTGGGCCTGAGTATTGGTGTTGCAGGGCCAAGGCCCGCTTCCCTGCCTCAAGCCGCTTGCATCCTGTCCTTGCTGTGTTCCTGAGCCGTGCTGCCTGGAGGGTCCCTGAGTTCCTGAGCCGTGCCGCCTGGAGGGTCCCTGTGTTCCTGAGCCATGCCGCCTGGAGGGTCCCTGTGTTCCTGAGCCTTGCCCCCTGGAGGGTCCCTGTGTTCCTGAGCCGTGCCGCCTGGAGGGTCCCCGTGTTCCTGAGCCGTGCCGCCTGGAAGGTTTCCGTGTTCCTGAGCTGTCCCTCCTGGTGATGACCTGTGTCCGCTGTTGTCTCTCCTGTCCCACGGTGGTCCTGGCTTTTCCTGTCGTCTACAGCCTCTGGATCGGTGACCCTAGGCTTACTTCCTTGGCCGTGGTAGGTGGAGCCTGCCTCCGCCGTCCCAAGGATCCACCTTCCTATCTTCGTTTCAAGTGTCTATCTTTGCTTCTTGTACCATGTTTACTCAAATAAAGCCTTGAAACGTTACAGTATACTCAGGCCATGGATCCATGGGCTGTAAGGTCAGTCCACTATAACCCTGCTGACTTCCATCGGTTTGCAGAATACTTCGGACAAGGACTAAGGGGGCCGTCTACTGAATAGGCTTCTACGCAAAGGATTTTCCTACGAACACGCCTCCTTGATTACCGGGAGTCTCTCCACTGAACTACCATGCAAACCTGCTCATCAGGACTACCTTTCTGTTTCCACGCATAGTTCTGGTGGTACCAATGCCGATTTGACTTCTACACCTCGTCCTAAAATTCATAAGTCCAAGTCACAGTTGCCATCTGTGTCTTCACTACCCATTCCGATATCACTGAATTCTCCGCCTGATGTCTTCTCTGCCTCTCCTTCTACGGCTATTAAGCCTAAGGCTCCTCCTGTGCCTGTTGTTCACCAAGAGACCTCAATTTTTTCTGTGGACTCGGCTTCTAGAAATTCTCAAATAATGGAGGCTTCCATTCCTACTACCCATGTTTCCTGTCCTGCACGCAAGCCTTCTAAACCCAGTCCAGTTTCCAAAATCTCCAAGCCTTGTTTTATTGGTGGAAGCGCTAAATTCCGTGCTGCCAGAAGAAATTTCAAGTTCACCAAGATCTTAGAAGCTACACCCTATTTTTCTGACTTGGCTCTTCCCTTGTCTACTACCTCTGCCCTGGAACCCACCTACAGTAGTGCCAGCAACCGTTCTGTTGTCAAATCTGCACCACCTCTATCCATACCTATGCCTTCTGTTCCACTTTAAGCTTCTGTTTCCAAGCAGCCAGACCCAGCTTCTGATCCCGGATTGGACTCTCTATCCTGTATTGCTTAAACATCTTCTCCTGGAACCCCTAAAGCTACTCCTGTTATTTCGGCACCCTCTCCTACCTTGTGTGATTCGGCAGGTCAAGTACCGGCTCAGATTATGCCTGAATCTGCCTCTGTATCAGCAATGGTCACTATGTCCTCTGATTTGCCTAATCCTATTTCCATATCATCTCCTGTTCTATGTGATCTGTCGTGTCAAGTACCAGCTCTAATTGCGCCTGAACCTGTCTACCAAGTACCCGGACCAACTTCGTTCTCCTCCCTTTTGAAAACTGAGAATAAGGGAATCACAAGCCCGCCCAGAGCATGTACGTGTGGGGGAGTGCGTGCCTTTCAAGTTGCGCTCTCGCCGCAGCCCTTCTCTGGCGGCTGTCTTTAGTGTCCGACCTATGCCTTCCACAGATATAGTGCCACCTGTCTTGGAGAAGCCACAGCAGGTCTGCTCGTCTCTCCTAGTTGAGAATGCTTCCCTGATTCTGGTGTCTACTCCTCATTCAGTTGTGTTGGTTCCACCCAATTCAGTGGATGAGGGGGTCTCTGTACTGCCTACTGTTCAGGGTCCCTCTGGTTCTGAGACAATCCTGCGAAGCCCCGCCTTTCCTGTGGTACTAGACGTGGACATCAAGCAAAGGGAGACGGAGTCCGGCTCTACCAATGTGTTGGAATCCTGCCTTGAAGCTTCGGTGCTTTCTTGTACCCTCCAGCCATCTGGTCCTACGGAGTCTTCTGGTATGAAGTTATCCCTGTCTCCTGGTGATTTCCAGACTGCTGGTTCTACAGCTCCGTTGGATTCTGAAGATGTTGTACCATCTGCCCGCTTAAAAAACTGGTGACCAGTTTCAGACTGCTTAGGGGACTTCAACTCCGCAAGCTTGTTTTCTTAAGCTCACCAAGCCTCCCCCCTGGATGAGCCAAAGCATCGGGAATTTGCTTGTCCCCTGTATTAGTTGCCTCTATACTAAAGTTACCTTGTCTGTCTCAGTCTATTTTTTTCAAGAAGGAAATGTGGCTGTTCGGCTTGGTCCTAAGCAAAGTACCTGGGTCCCCAGGTGGAACGATTGTCTGCGTATCCCCAAGCCTTCTCTGAGAGAGGGGGGCCCTAAGGAGGGGGGTACTGTCACGATCTGCAAATTTCTCTGCCTCCTGCCTGCATGCAACTGTGTGTTTGATCCAGGCGGTTGGAATTTGCTAATTCTGTTCAGTGCTGCAACAGTTAACACCTCCAACTGGGCTGGGACAGGTGCAGCACTTCCTCATCTGCTGACTCCTATAACAGACACCTCCTACCCACAGTCTAGGCCTGAGTATTGGTGTTGCAGGAAAAGGTCAAAATCAAACGCCCTGGTGAAGATGCAGGCGGAAGCTGGTAAGATTGTGTCATTATCCACAGTGAAATTGTAACGGTCCCGGTCGTAGAAGTGGATCCACTGGACCACCTCAAGCGATGGTGTAGGCCATGCCAGGGAGCGGAGTCTAAGTAAGTCCCGGTTTTCACCAGAGCCTGCCGCAAAGCGGGATGGACTTGCTGCAGCGGGAGGTTACTACCCCTGATGCGACTTGCTTGCGGTGGCAGCCGAGGTCTAGCGTGGTACAGAATTGTAAGGCAGGCTCGTAGTTGGGGACAGGCAGAAAGTCAGGACAGGCGGCAGAGGTTCGTGATCGAGGACAGACAGGAAGGTCAGGGATGGCAGCAGAGGTTCATGGTCAGGAGACAGAGGCAAATGGTACGGTACACGGAAGATCAGAACAAGACTTCAGAAAACGCTTTCTCTATAGGCAAAAACACTAAAGATCCGGCAGGGAGGGGGGCGGGGGAAACGCCAAGGTAATATAGAGGCAGCGCCCGGTAATTAGCCAATTAGCCAAGGAGACTGCTGACAGACTGGAGCGCGGCCGGGTGAGTACCGGCACCAAGGGGGACGAGTGCGCCCGTCGCCCGACAACTGGGCAGCGGCAGCACTCACCCCAGTAGCGGCGGCACCGACAGAGCTGCGATGGCTCCAGGGCAGTTCCTAGGCTAAATTTCACTCAGGGCGAGGTGAAGAAATTTCGTCCCCTCCCTACCCCCCGTAACTAGTGTTGAGCGATTTTTATCGACAAAGTTGAAATCGGCAAGGTTTTTATGGTGATCGAAATTTCCAGATCATGCGATAATTAAGGTTAAAATCTGAGCATCATTATTAAGATCGCGCCTTTTTCGGCGCTTCCTGTAATTTTGGCGGCCGGGCAAATCAGATTACAGAATAGAGCAGGGTGGATGTGTGTGCGACGTCATAAACTGGGATGTGTATGGTTGCGATTGGCGGGGAAAAAATCCCCATGACCTCGTTTTACATAGAACAGCGTTTCCTGTTTCAGCCTCAGTGTCTCTGGCGTCTCAAGGGATAGGACCGGCGCTCTGCCTGTGGCCCAAACAGCTCAGCGAAATTAGTCTTTTCTGCACAGAGAAACCTTACTATTAGCTGTGATCCTTACAATTTAGTTTTATTAGAGTTTTGAAGATTTTATGTAGTTAGCTAGAGAATTTTAAAGCAGCATCTACCGCTGTAAATTCACGGGGGGGGGGAACAGGGGGGGGGGGGCCCCCGGCGAAAACAGACAAGCTCTATCTATAAAGAACACTGGATAAAGTTCCCAAGACTTAGTGTAGACATTGTAGTGGAATATCTTTTTTATTAACAGTTTGCTATTGAAATATTTCCTGGATATTGGGCAGCCTGAACTTATATTGGATACACATCATTTCTAGTAACTGCAGGTCTCTTTGTTAGCTGCAAAACTCCACTTTTATTATCAGTATACATTTCATATAGGTGTTCATTTTCAATTTTACCCATTAAAACCTGTGACTGTTGTTATATCCCACCTTGCAGTTAAATTACAATACAGCAATTTGTAGTCAGCACAGGTTGTTTGTTACCAAAAATACCGTGTATTACGAAAACAATCACAGTTACGTGTTTTTTGACTTTTGCGCACCAGCATTGTTCTTTGACGCAGCATTACGTAAATTTCTTAAAAAAAGCAATTCTATATTCACCACAGGTGAATTGAAAGGTGCAAAAAATTTGTTTATTTTACCAAAACATAACAGTTAGTGTTTTTTAAACTTTTGCGCACCCAGCATTGTTCATTGATGCAAGCATCTACGTAAATCTTAAAACAGCAATTCTATATTCACCACAGGTGAATTGAAAGGTGCAAAAAATACGTTTATTATATCAAACAAAAACAGTTACGTTTTTTTTGACTTTTGCACACCCAGCATTGTTCATGTCGCAGCATCTACGTAAATCTTAAAACAGGCCTTTTCTATATCACCACAGGTAAAATTGAAGGTGCAAAAAATACCGTTTATTATACCAAAACATAACAGATACGTGTTTTTTGGACTTTTGCCCAGTCCAGATTTGTTGATAGACACCTTGCAGTTAAATTTGAATCCAGCAATTTTGTTTTGATTAGAGGGATTTGAGAATGCTGTGATTTGCCGTCTTTTAATAAGAGACTTTCCAAAACTATTCCATCCCTTTCTCAAATTTTTATTTTTCTGAACATGGAGCGAAATGCAGGTGGTAAGCGAGCAAAGAGGGGGGTAGCACATGGAGGTAGAGGTACGAAAGAAGGTGCTCCTTCCAGTGCTGGCGACAACACGCATGCCAGCAGATCGTCAGTTGCAGGACCCTCAGGCCTGTCATCGCTGGGTCAGGGCCCTGTGAATCTAAGTAACGAACATCGTCGCCAATCTGTCCTTCAGTGGTTAATGCAACCTGCATCTAGCAGACTTACCTCCTCGTCCTCGCAGTCCGGCCCCCTAATGTCGTCATCAGCATCATCAGCATCCGTTTCCCAAAATGAAGCAGCCCCAAAAGTCAACTCGTTACCCCACTGTGGATAATCCATTGTCTGAAGACCTCTTGATTTACAAAATGCGGTTGGGGTCAGAAGGCATGTTAAAGATCAAGAGGATGATTTGTTGCTCTGACGCCCCGTTACTGATGCCATCAGAGGAGGTGAAGGAAGCCGGTCAATCGGCAAAAATCCCGGGCGGTCGGCAACGCCTTGCGTGCCTTGCTTGTAGCCCCCAGCTTCCGGATGCAGAAACTCCGGACGACCAAGTCCCTGTGTGATGTTTATGATGATGATGACAAAAATTGCGGATCCATCCTGGTCTTTTCCGCAGGGAAATTTTCTTGCGAGCGCTTCATCAGTGGACGAGGAGGAAGCAGATGGGGTAGTGTCAATACGGGTCCCGCCACAAAAAGGGAGAGGGCGGTCGCAGAAGTCCGCTGATATGATTCCCCCAGCCACGGTCAGCGCAAACCCCGCTCCTCGCTTATCGCCGTCAAAAAGGTCAGGACCCCTCAAGCCTGGGCCTTCTTTGAGCAAGCCTCTGATTCACCCAGCGATGTCATATGCGCCTTTGCCGTAAACGCATAAGTAGAGGCAAGAACCTTAAGTGGTTAACCACCACCAACATGTCTAGTCAAATGCAGCGAATGATGAGTTGAAATGGGGGGAACACTTGGCCAAAAAGGCCAGACCGACGCCCGGGCTCCAACACTATCACACCCTCTGTCTCCGCCTCCCTCCTC
>JAODAL010074139.1:0-14481 GCA_025379985.1 Phyllomedusa bahiana
AGGGAATTTGCATAAAAGCAAAAATACTGATAACACGAACAATAACATGCTTTCTGTGCGATGGATGGTTGCTGGTAATATAATTGCATATAGACAAATCAATACAAAGGGTACTATTTATACAGATACGTGTGGTGCACCATGCTGGCTTACAATCTAAAGCCTCTACTATTCGATTGGGTGGGCTGTCCAGCACATTTCATGTGTCCAACACAAAATGCTGACACTCTCAGCTCCCCAATATTTAGAGCCAAAAATTACATAATGGAAAAATTTTAAATATGAGGTATTAGTTAATACAGTGGCCGCTATACGCAAACTCGTAAACCGCGTCAAGGTTCCTCTTTTTCTTGTGAGTCCATATACTAACCTTTTAAAGAAACATTGCAGAAAAATGGGACATTATTTGTTCAAAAACACAAACAGAAGGCCATATTTACAGCTTAATGGCTCGACTATAGACTGAACCCAGTAGGAAGCAACAAAAGCCCCTGTGCTACTTGGGAAAGATATAACAGGTAAAGATAACTAATTAGCAGAAGCTCACACACCCCTCAACTAGAGGAACAACTGAATGATAAAACACTGCACATTGGGTAAGTACCACAAGGGCTTGTGCTGCCTCTGACTGGGTCTAGTCTATTGTCAAGCCAATGAGCTGTAAGTATGGCCTTGTGTTTGTGTTTCTGAATAAATAATGTCCCATTTTTCTCAATATCTGACATAAAATCAGAATAAACCTTACCCGTTTTAGGTCAATTAGGATTACCAAAATTATTTATATTTGGAAAATGCCAGAACAATGAGAAAGAAAAGTTTTAAGGCATTTTTATTACTTTCTGCAAAGTCAAAAATTGACATAGATTTCATTAGTATTTGGTAGCATTTCCCTTCAACTGTATGACTTAGGTCAAGCATTTTGGATATCCTTCCACAAGCTTCTTACAATAGTTTGTAGGAATTTTGGCCCATTTCTCCTGACAGAACTGGTGTAACTGAGCCATGTTTGTAGGTTGCCTTGCTCGCACCTGCCTTTTCAGCTTTGCCCATAAATTTCCAATAGGATTGAGATCCGGGCTTTGTGATGGCCACTTCAAAGCATTGACTTGGTTATCTTTAAGCCACTTCGTAACCAGTTTGCCAGTACTGTACGCTTCAAGTCACTGTCTATTTGGAACACCAATTTCCACCCAAGCTTTAACTTTTCCTGGCTGATGTCTTGAGATGTTTCTTCAGTATTGTCACATAATTTTCTTTCCTCATGATGCCATCTATTTTGCGAAGTGCACCAGTCCCTCCTGGTGCAAAAAACCCTACAACATGATGCTGACAGCCCTCCAAGTTTCAATGTTAGGATGTTGTTCTTAGGCTTTCAAGCTTCTCCATTTTTCCTCCAAACGTAACAATGGTCATTATGGCCAAACAGTTCAATTTTAGTTTTGTCAGACCACAGGACATGTCTCCAAAAAATGTAGGTCTTTGTTCCTGTGTGCATATGCAAACATTAATCTGGCTTTTATATGTTTCTTTTGAAGTAGTGGCTTCTTCTTGGCAGAGTGGCCTTTCAGCCCATGTTGATACAGTACTCATTTCACTGTGGATAATGAGACAATCTTACCAGTTTCCACCAGCATCTTCACAAGGTCTTTTGCGTTTGTTCTTTGGTTGATATGTACATGTTAGACCAAAGCAAGTTAATCTCTGAGACACATAACCTGTCTCCTTCCTAAGTGGTATGATGGCTGGACATTCCCATCTTGTTTTTACTTGCATATAGTTGTTTGTACAGATGAACGAGGCACCTTCAGGTATCTGGAAATTGCACCAAAGGATGATCCAGACTTGGAAAGTACACAATTCCCTTCCTGATGTCTTGGCTGATTTCTTTAGACTTTCCCATGATGTTACACCAGAAGCAGTGTGTTTCTGGTGTGCAATAAAATACATCCCCAGCGGTGTCTCTAATTAACTTAGATATTGCCAATAGACCTATCAGAAGCTTCCAGAAACATGACATCATCATATGGGCTGTCCCAAATTGTTTAAAGGCAGAGTAATCCTAATGTGTGTAAACTTTTGACTTTGCAGAAAGTAAGAAAAATGCCTTTAATTATTTCTCTCTCATTATTCTGGCATTTGGCAAATATAAATAATTTTGGTTCCTAATTGACAGGGAAGGTTTATTCTGATTTCATGTCAGATAGTGAGAAAAACATGCATATGTGTCTTTTTATATAGTGTATGTAAACTTCTGGTTTCAACTCTTATGTGTAAAAGAAAGCATAAGAAACATGGGGAGATATATTAAAACTGTCTGAAAGTCAAACTGCCTTCATTGCTTACAGCTGTGCTTATTGATTACTACAGGCAACTAAAACAGTTTTTCTTTCAGAGAGTTTTCATGAATCTCCTGCAATGTTTTGTTGTGCCTCCTTCAACTAGGAAAATGTAACAATGGAGCACCTTGGCCAAACAAGTTTGTGCACTTCTGTAGGTAAAATGGCTAAAAGGCTCTAGACGGCTTGGAAATGAGTCAACGATGAACGGAAGAAAAAGAATTCACAATCAGAAGAGCTTTCTTTTTTCTCGCAGTCTAGATTTCCTAACAGTTATACAGGTATCACTGACGTCAGGGACAAAAGATGCCGCTCTAAACATTCCCTTATATGAACAAGTCCTGCTAGGTATACAGTTGTTATAGAAACAAGACCAGCACGACTACTCTGTTCTCAATGCACCACACAACATATGCAGTACAATTAACTGACTGCAATCCAATACATAGGCATTGTCATGTAAAATAACTGGGTAAATGAGCCAAAGGGAAAAACCTACACTAAATCCCCTGTCTATCTATCTATCTATCTATCTATCTATCTATCTATCTATCTATCTATCTACCTATCCACCTACCTACCTATCTATCCACCTACCTACCTACCTACCTACCTATCTATCTATCTATCTATCTATCTATCTATCTATCTATCTATCTATCTATCTATCTATCTATCTATCTATCTATCTATCTATCTATCTATCTATCTATCTATCTATCTATCTTTTTACCTTTGACATTGAAAATTGCTTAGGTTATGTGAAAAAATTCTCCTGGATTTATGAAACATGTTGCAGTTGTTTGTGGATGCGCATACTGTAATGACATGGGTCACAGCACAGTGCACATTGTTTTTTTTTAGCCTTATCTGGGAGGAAGCAGCACTTCTCATCTGCAGGATTTTTTAAAACACAGAGAGAGTGTATACATACATAATGTATATACATATGTAAGCTCAGCTAAACACCAGATACTGAAGAGAATACTATATCTTTATTGTATACTCAGGGAAAGTAATGTAACAACACAGAAAGCATATATACATTATATTTTGCATATTTATTTAATATGTAACAGAATAAAATCATGTAAAAATTGAGACAGTGGGTGGAAAAAAATCACAGGATGGGGCACCAAGAGGCAATGTATTATGATACCGATAGAGGTATTCTGACATGATAAAATAAAAAACAAAATCACACCATGATTCAATAGTACAAAATGTATAATTAAATGAAGTCCCACTATACTCAATACTAAAATAAGGAGAAAATATGAAGCCCTAAAAAAATACAATAAATTATAAACAGTAAAAAGTAAGTTGTCACGGTTCATGCCTCGGCTCCCATGCGTGTCCCGGCCGTTGTGGCGGTGTCCTCCACTGTCTCTGCAACTGCCTCACCTGTCCTAGCTCCTGTCTGTGCTTCTGTGCTGGCAGCAGTCCCTGCCAGCAGATAAGAGTCTGCCATTCTTCATCTGGCTCCCTGGCATCCAGGACACATGCGGGGCACTACTAAGTATTTGTGACCCCTGCCTATATAAGGAACTTCCTGCCCTTCAGTTCGTTGTTGTCTACCTACATAGAGCTTGACCCCCTGGCTGCTGTGTCGCTGCTGATCACCTGTGCGTTACCAGTACGCTTCCAGTACACGTTACCTGTATCCGTTATCTGCTGTATACCTGCTGCTGCACCAGCCCGCTATATACCTGCTGTATTCCTGTCGCTGTACCAAGCCTGCTACTATCCTGGGACTGCGCTCCCCGACTACTGTTACACCTGAGGTGTCCTGTTGTCTATACCACCACCTGCTATCCTGACCTGCACTTTGGCTACCTCTGTGAGATACACCATCTACGCTCGCAGGGGCCCAGAGGATAAATATACCGACAATTGATCGGTCAGTGTATACTGACACCACCGGATCGTGACATAGGGGCAACTCATTATTCTGCTGTCAATTCGATTTTTACTCTGTGGCTAGTTGTTCCTAACGGTGATCGGTTTTGAGTTAGTCAGCTAACTACAGAGAATTTGGCCTCCATATCTTTTTCTATTGTGTTACTCCAAGTCATTGCTGATCTTCCTCTTTTTCGTTGACCTTCTCACCTTGCCGAGCATATTGGGGCACAATAATTAAGGCAGTTACGCTAGGATTATTATGCAATATGAGTCAAATATAGTTTTGTGCATTCTTTACACTAAATTTACTGTGTTTTAGACAGTTTCTAGACATTTCTGTGCCTCATCTAGAAAAGGGGCATGAACACAGCAAATGAGGGCTTAGTTCTGTGAAAAGGGGCATGGCTTAGCGTTCATTGCCATGCACAAAGAAATGTGCCAACATTTTGGCACAGTTAGTGGCATAAAGTAAGCCAACTTAAAAATTGCATTAAGTTAGACTAGACAGCTCTGGTATTATGCGCCACATTTGTAAACACTATGATACACGTGGTGCATTGTAAAACTGTCCAGTCTAACTTTACACTGTCTAAGGGCGACAAAACTGATGTAAGACTTTCTTTGTTGCCCATAGCAACCGATTGGAGTCTCCCTTTCATTTTTTTCAGCGCACTATATGAAATGAAGCTCTTGTTGGTTGCTAGTGGCAACAAAGAAAGTCTTACACCAAGATAGTTTTCATACATGAGTCCCTAAGAGTTAGACTGTATTGATAAATCTGCCCCAATGTTTTTTTCTAATGATCTTTCCCTTCATATCATGTCTCCAAAGTATGAGAATCGTAGTCTTGTGATTGGGGCCTCCAAAGAAATTTCAGATTTAAACCCTTACTGACATTTAACGTATGAGTACATCATAGGGTTGATCTAAGTAGTGGGATTTCTCCATTTCTGGAGTGAATAATATAACAAGTTATAGTGACTAGGATTCTGGAGAGGGGTCATTGATCCAGGGATTTTTCTGATTGCCAGATTGGAGTCGGGAAGGAATTTTTCCCTTAAATGAGGAAAATTGGTTTTCTCCCTCATTTGGGTTTTTTGCCTTCCTCTGGATCAACCCTTAGCACAACAGGCTGAACTGGATGGATGTCTTGTCTTTTTTTGGCCTTACAAACTATGAAACTACATAAGGCAGGTGTTAGCTGGTAATTCAGCTGACACCCCCCATTTACAGCCGGGAATGGAGCCAGCTCAGTTCTCTGCTGTTATTGCCATGGCAATATCGCCCACAGTGTCTAACTGAATGAGAAATTGTGCCGCGAGATCGTGGAGTGCCGATTGGTTAACATTGTGGCTGGAAGCCTTGTGATGTCTTCCGTCGCTGCCATATTTCCCATTTTACCACTTCCTGCCCCATCTAGGAAGTAGTAAAACCGCCATCTTTGTTCACCTTTCTGCATTGTTTATACAATGCAGAAAGGTGAACTAACCATCAAGCCCCCAGTGGGCAAGTGCTCATTGTAAGAAGTAAAAGAAAAAAGTTTTAAGACTTTTAAAAATTAATATATAAGTTCAAATCACCCCCCTTTTGCTATTTTACAAATAAAAAGATAAAATAATAAAAAAGTTACACATAATTGGTATTGCTGCATCCGTAAAAGCCCGATCTATTGAAATATGACATCATTCTTCTTGTACATCTTGAACACAGTAAAAAAAAAATTCAAAACAAAGGCCATGTATGAACTCGCACGTTCGGACGTGTTTCTCCATTTTCCGCAAATTGCGCCTCATGTATGTCGGTCGAGTGCGTCAAATCAGTTTTAAAGTCCGCGCTCCTCATGTGGGGCCAGTGCGGGACTTAGGCGCAGTGTGGGACTGCGCCTAATTTCGGTCGGAGGGGCCATACATGCGGGAAAAGTCCCGGACTGGCCAAATGTATTCCGATTCGAGACAGCTAGAAAACAGCAGAATCATTAAAGATGTCCTGCGGCATGGAGTAGAATAAAAAAATTGCCTTTATTAGTGTAAAACATTCTTGAAAAAGAGTCAAACCTAACTAAACAAATACATAATAAAATCACTTTCCCAAAAATCAAAAAAGGCGCTCATTTGGGGAAATTTTGGAAAACTTGGGAAAATTTCCGGGAATCAGTATTCAAATTCTGTAAGCTTTTTCTCATTGGTCGGCAGAAACCCCAATCAGGGAAAAGGAGCGACCGCGAACCATTTTAACCTATGGAGAAGAAATTGACCAATCAATTCAAAGGGGGACAGTTCAAAATACAGTTAAATGCAGAAAGAGCTGATTGGTTGAGCTTGGGGGGTTGCTATCTCGGCAAATCAGAGCGCAGCTATTTGTCCAAATTTATCAATGGCCTTATCGGAATAAAAACTGCTCTCCGCCGTGAGGCATGGAGTAATTGATAAAAAAATAATTTTTATTAGGTGTGTAAAATATTATCTGACAAAAGAGCTGAAAAACCGATCTAATAAACCTAAATCAATCAAATCCTTAGACAATGTCCTGTGTTAGGATCTCACACCTGAGCCCAGGGGGGCTCTACGAATATACAGGACTTTGTGTAGATAAGTAAGAGAAGATTGGTGCCGGTAATTCCTATGACGAGTTTGCAGCCGAGTTTCTAATAGAACTTATATGTAAAGAGCGAGACTATATTTATATATCTATATCTTTCTTTATTATCAAACGTTTATGCTGAAGAGTTCTTTTCTGATAGAATGATCTTAACACCTAATAAAGTCGCGGCATTTTCTATTTTATTCTATTTCATACTACCAATATGCCTCATGGAGAAGCTGACAAGCGCCGAGATTCTGTTGCTCATCTATCTATAAGTTTCCTCTCATTGTTACGACTCACTCTGTTCACTTCGCCTCCGACGAGAATGTAGTACCAGCCTTGCCCGGATCATTTAGACCCAGAATCAACAAGGTCTAGCTGTTGGAGCTGGCGGAGCTGCAATGCAATGCTCCGCACATATGCCGACGGTGACATCGAGTCGTACATTCTTCGGAAGTTTTCGAACAGTGGCGCGCACGTGCACCTTCCGCCACGGAGAAAACTGCGCCCCAATCCCGCCCATGTACACGCTCCTTATCATGTGAGCATCAGCCGAAAGGTGGCGCCACGCAGCGCCTAACAATCGCTTCAATAGAGGAGAAGAAAGAGTCGCACAGCGTTCAGCATCCAATAAAAAAATTGATATTTATTTGAGTTCCAAAGCATTAAAATCATAAATAGAAACACCCCCACCGCACATGGCACAAAAATAGCGCGATCCCCGTCTAACTGTGACCGACAGCGTTTCGGGTGAATAAGACAAGCCCATGAATCATGGCATGAGACAACAGCATAACTGTGGTGTCAGCATGATATATAACATAGTAATGAATGATTTAAAAAACAGGTGGCTCAACCTGTCTTCAAAGCTCGCCGAAGCTCCCCCTGGTAGTGGATGATAGGGGGTATTAACAAGGGGATGTGGGGTTGTCATCCGGTATCCTGGGTGGGTTGCATAGATACTCATACGCTGTGTCCCAGAAATAAATTCCGGAACATACGTAGAGACCCTGGCGCGCATAACAGCGCAGTGTCAGCCCATGTGAATGCAAGGGACAAGCTATAACTATTATGACTGCTTGCTCGCTTGACGCGTTCAGAGAGTCCGTAAATCTTATAATACTGTCAGAGACTCAGCAAATGGAGCCCCGCTTTTGACTGAAAGTATGGGAGTAATGTATCAATGTACTCAGTCTTGACGGCTCGGGCTGTGATAACTGAAATTAGTTATATAAAATCTTGCATGAGCTTTGATTTGTGTCGCGTAATATATAAGGTGACCCTCTAAGACAATGCAACACTATTAGAAAGAAAATTTCATGATGGAGCGTACATTGAACTAAAGAAAGGCATATCCCTATCATATATATAGTATATGTGATTTCCCACTTCTGTGATGTAATTAGCATACAATGTATAAGTCTGTGTTATAACGTCTTGCGCTGTCCCAGGTATCAAAAAGCAACATCCAATGTTGTATGCCTTATACAGCCAAGACCACATATGGGAATAGAAGGGAGATCAAAAAAAAATATAGATGGCAGGCAGTAGCAATGGTCACTGGTTTGACATAACAGGACGAGTTAAAATAACAATTAGTTAACCAATGAACATGTAGCAGATTGAAATAAAAAAAGAAAAAACATAATATAGATAACAAAATATAATGTAAAACGATCCTAATGAAAAGAAAAAAAAAAAAAAAAAAAAAAAAAAAAGGGGAAAATTCCACAACACAGACCAATGAAAACCCCTATATGGATGTAGATATATTGTGTTTAATGAACATGGGGATATTACTTTGTCTATCTAAGAATATGATTCTAGTATCCCTAACAGTGTTGTTTATCATTTGAATCTAATAGATATAAGTCTAAACTAATTTTAGAACAACTTGGATACAGAGATTAAGATGAAACCATCCCTCTACGTTTTAAATTTAGGCCACATGGTACTGCGTGCACTCCAGAAATAAAAATCCAATATACGTCCCTCTCGTCATGGAGAATACGGTCCCAATGTGCCCCCCCCCGTGTGAGTGGTTAATAATCCGCTCCTATCCCATAACCGTAAGGTCTCTATAATATCACCTGTCATGAATATCCCTAAAGAGATTGATAGATTTAGAAATCTGTTGCTGAGTTGAGTGTATTGGTAATGTCATTAAGGTGTTCCAGAGAACACAACATTTCTTATTATTTTCTTGTGGTGCTAACCCACATAAGCCCAATCTTTACATGGTTTTGTATACCAAGTTAGATGGCAGATAATACTACAAGGTGGGACTCTTACAGTTTAAGTAGTCTTTAAATGTCAGAAAGTTTTAGTTTGATTGACTGTGTATTTTGAAAAATGGATTTTGCGCCCAGTTGGTGACAAAATTACAATGCCCCTAACAGGGTGAGAACCACAGCGACAAAAGCCTTTATGTCCTATAGCCAATTCCGATTTCTTCTGTTTGTTGGGCAATCAAATTTGGAGATAAAGATTCCCTAATGGATTCAGGATTTTCGTGTAACTCACCTGAGTGCCTTCAGTAGAGTGTAATCACTCAAGGATGGAATTCCTCAGTCAAGACTGGCAAACTTTTCATTATACAATCTTTTTGATTTTGCTGGAACTGAGCACTTGGTTGAGTACACCGCAGCAATATTTTCTTCGTGCTTCTAATTTGGTTGTTGATGATCTTGGGAGTTGTGGACTGCTATAAGTGTAAATATTCCCTATTTTTTAATGACCTACAATATGCAGGATGCTCATTGAGTGTCTCAAGAAGGATAACCCTCACAGTCTTATTTAATCTTATCTTTGATGATGTATTCTTACATTCCACCAAAAAATCATTGGCGTATATTGACTGAGCAGAATTATCTTTTTGTCCTCGAGTCCTTTCACCCTACCGGGGATAGATTTTATGATATATGTTAGGTGAGGGGTGGTAACTACGGTGTGAAGAATGGTGTTTTCCCCGCTGTGGCCTGTAGTTTGCGAAAAAGTCTTATTTTGAGTCCCAGATATTGAGAACCATGTGTACCAGTTAATGTAGTCAAAATCGAAGAAAAGGATATCAAGCTGAGTCACAGGACCTTTGATGCCCAAATCTTAAATTAAAAAAAAAGGTTATTATTTTAAAAAAGAAAAATGTATGGGTAATGTGCAGATACATTCGCGCCCTCCAAATAAGATGAGGAGGTCCCATGCGCTGTAACAACCAAATCCAGACCAAGGATTGGGGAAAAATGGATAAATCGGGGTGTAGATAGTAGGCACAAGCTCCCACCGAGGCCAGTGACAGGATCAGTCCAGGGAAGAGTGTGAGAGAACACATAGGGCTCCTCATGCTGACCACCCCCTTAAAATTGTAGGAATTAAAAACGTAGAATCAAAAAGAAAAAAATTATGTGCATCAAAAAATCAGTTGACAGCTGATGAATAAACTCTAAAAGATCTCTTAGAAGTAATTTTGACATAATTGCGAAGATGGAAATCCAGTGCTTTGACGGTGCCGAACTTGATGGGAGTGATTACTGGTGTATTAGGGCCTCTAACTTCGCAGCCAACCCCACAAACCATCGTCCTGTTCCTCATATGGTACTTGATAATTGAGAGCACTTAAGAACATCACGAGGTGACCTGATTACAAGTGACTGGAATTATCTTGGACCAGCAATGCGGTGAGTAAACGAGACCGAGTTCCAGGCATTGCTCAAATTGTTTCCTCTAAAAGGAGGAGCCACTTCCTGACACAATGGGTTCGACAATTGGTGGATGGATTATGTGGAATCATTTATGAAACTTTAGAGGAGTCCATTATAGAGATCTGGACGTTACAGGAGCATTCCACCAAAAGTAATAATCACAACTGAGTTTTAGAGGGTAAAGTAGCCTACCGTGGTCTACACCCTCACAGCAAGAATATATGCGCATTTGTGTTTAAAATGGTTAGGTTTGGATCTCCATAGCTAACTTGCGTATCAGGTGGTTCTTATCTTAGAGCATGGAATATTCATATATTTGGAAGTATTGGATTATATCCATTACAACCACTGGCCCCCCTTGTCCGCCATCCTTAATTACCCATTTCTGTGTTATCTCTCAATTTTTTAGAGCCTGCTGTCTCAGCTCTTCTGTACATATTACATGAAAAATTGGAGGCAATTGGATCGGGGGGCACAAGAGTATTTCTCTGGATTCTTAACACGGTCCCTCTCCACCAGATATTTGAAAACGATCACAAACCACCACTGTTCGCGAGGATTGGATTGGGAATAGAATTACACCGGTTAGTAACTGGGCAAGGGATGAGTGACATGTGTGGAGACTTCTGATGGGAGCAAATATCTCCTACCTAGATTCTTGAGGGTACAGACACAACCTGATTGTTCGGCAACAGTGAGTGGTACCAGATTGAGAAATTGTGGCCCTCATCTTTTGACACACCTCTGAATTACTTGTAATAAGATAAAACGGCTTCATGAGACTCCTCTTCTCTCGCTTTATACTTATTAATCAACTGAATCTCAAGGTATAAATAGAAATGTCTCGTTTTATAATGTGAGGGGATCATTACAAATGAAATATTATGATCTTAAGAGTGTTGCAAGAAGACTGAGAAAATTACCTTTGAAGCCCACAATTCAAACCAAAGAAAGGACTTTCATTTGTAAGATGATTATCACAAATCTCAAATGAGCTGGAGATTTCTAGAACTTCTCTATCGTCTTTAGGTCTTCCTTCATGATATTGCTGCAGGGCTGTCGTGGTTTTCATCATTGGTTTTTTTCTGTTCTTTTCTTACCTCCTCCTCTCGCCTCCTCCGTTTTTTGTTCCCTTTTTGGCTCTGCCTTTGGATGGATGGATCAAGGCTTGGGCACCAACATCTGAAGTAAGATCAACACATGAGATCTCCGTTGTTTATCTGTGGTCTGAACCTGAGTCCCATAGAACCAAAAACTCTGACACCGTATTCTGACTCGCGATACGCCTTGGAGATTAATGGTGGCGATTTCTACGTTTTAGTATGCGCGATGTTTGGGGAGTAGACATGAATTCAAATCTGTGGCGCGGCTACCCCAACGATAGACTATATCTTCTGTCTCATAGTCACGGTAGGCTTCCCTCTCTGAAATTTAGTCCTTTTAGATCTCCATCAAAGGAACTATCTATCTTTTCCTACAATTGAGGCATCCACTTATGGCTTTTCCATGAGTATCAAACCAGGGTGGGGGCAAACTCCATTTTATGGATTTGACAGGGATCGGATCTTTGGATTTTATGCACATTCAGAATAAATACTTTCCTTGAGCAATATTACTTTCCTTTAATATTTAACTATAAGTTGCCAGTACAAGAATCAGGGAGCAAGCACGATAGAATTGTGATTCCATTGTACACGTTGGTAGAGTAATGTGTTCCGCATAAAAAATAGTGGCTACAGGAAATTATCTTTATAACGAAGTCCCCTCGGGGGAATATGCCCCGTTGAATACGTAAGTGGGAGACCATTGTAGTGTGATCCCACCAGACACGATGTTCATGGATTCTTAACTCTTCCTCAATAAGTTACTCTTTCAGTTTGTAGATGCAACAATTCCGGTGATCTGGTAGATTGCTAAATAGCATTTTGAGAATACCAGTGCAGCTTTTCATGTATATGCTGTCTATTAATATGCATACCATATAGACAAAAAAAACAGAGAAAAGTCTACTACCTGGCAAATGCTGGCTGGAGGGTACATTCCGCTATGTCAGATCTACAAATTACAATGCATAGAAGAAATAGAGTGCGCAGAGTGCGACTAGCTCTGTGAATACACGGTCAAGTATAAGCAAGCAAATAAAGCCGCTCACCTATTTTGTTAAATATGGTCCTCACGAGTCCCGTCCAGTAGCAATACGTTTGAGACATTCAATAGAGGTTGAAGAAAGTGGCATCACCAGCGGTTCCCCAGCATAACCAATAACAAAAATTGATAATTATTTGTTCCAAATCAATAAAAATAAAAAATCAGAATAGAAACACCCCCACCGCAATGCACATAAAATATCGGCGAATCACCCGTATAACAGCCAGACGCGTTTACTGTGTGGAAAAACACCCTTAATCTATGGCATGATGGACAACAGTTTAACTGGTGCACATATAAATACTAGTAATGAGCATTGATAAAACAGTGGCTTACCTGTTTCATGAGATCACGTCCGAACTCCGCCCGTTAGTTGAATTCCACATACGGTATTCCTGGTGGTGATGCAGTAGATACGCCAAACGCTGTTGTTCCCGGAATATCGCGGAACATAGGTGTAGCAAGACCAGGCGTGCGCATGTCGCAGTGGTTCACATGTATGCAAGGACAAGCTATAACTATGAGTGACTGGCGGCGCTTTGCGCATATGAGTCCCTAATCTTGATATCATTGATCAAGATCACCAGCAATGAGTCCCCGCTTTTGACTTGAAAGATAATGGTAATCGATATCTAATGTACTGCAGGTCTTGACGGCTTGAGGCTGTGATAACAGAAATATTATAAAAGCTTGCATGTTTTGATTTGATACGATATATTAGTGTCCCCGCAAAAACAATGAATATAGAATAAACATTGATGAGGGAGCGTCTTTGAAACTAAAGAAAGGGGCATATACCACATATATATATTTATGTAATGCCCAATTCTTGATGAATTAGATACAATGATCAGCTGTTAAAACGTCTTGCGCGTCCAGGTACAAAAACAACATCCAATGTTTATCGTAGCAGCAACCACATTGGGGAAATTTGAAGGGATCAAAAAAAAATGAGCAGGCAGGGGCAATGGTCATGTTTTGACATACAGACAGTTAAAATAAATTGTAACCAAAACATGTACACTGAAAGAAAAAAGAAAAAAACAAATTTTAATAACAAAATATAAAAAAAACGATCCTAGAAAAGAAAAAAAAAAAAAAAAAAAAAAAATGGGGGAAAATTCCACAACACAGACCAATGAAAAACCCCCCATATTGTTGGTTATGGTTTTAATGAATGGGGGATATTATTTTTCATATGAGATATGATTTGTATCCTAACATTGTTTAATTTGAACTAATAATTAAGTCAAAATAATTTTAAAAAAATTGGATACAGAATTTAAAAATGAAAAATTCCCTCACGTTTTAAATTTAGGCCCATGGGTACTGTGGGGGCTCCAGAATAAAAAAACCAATACGCCCTCCTTTATTGGGGAATACGGCCAAGGGCCCCCCCCGTGGGGTTTAATAATCCCTTTTTATCCCCATAACCTTAAGGTCTCAAATTACCTGCAGAATACCCCCAAAGTGGTTTGGAGAATGAGAAATTTTTGCGGGTTTATGTTGGTAATGTCATTAAGGTGTTCCAGAACACGATTTTTTTTTTTTCTTTTTGGTGCACCCCATAACCCAAATTTTCATGTTGTCATTGGGCCAAAAAATCACATGGTGGGGAATTTTCGTTTTGACTCTTTAATGTCAAAAGTTTTAGTTTGTTGCCTGATTGAAAATGTTTTGCCAGTGTTGACAAAATTACATACCCTACAAGGGTGAGAACCACAGCGAAAAAAGCCTTTATGTCTAAGCCAATTCCGATTGCTTCTTTTGTTGGCAATCAAATTTGGAGATAATAGATTCCCTAATTGAGGATT
>JAODAL010074140.1:0-14481 GCA_025379985.1 Phyllomedusa bahiana
ATTTTGATGATGAGAATTTCAAAGATGCCTGCAATAAAACAGTGTAGTTAAAATCCACTATTGTAATTTGATCATTCAGCCTAGCACCGCTCTAGCGAACCATATACTGTAATTCCCTGCATCTTAAAAAAACAATACAGAACAACTGTTTTACCGGAACTTTCCATGCTGGGGAGAATCCTTCATGTAGTCTTCTTGGAATTCTTTTTCCACTATTTAGGAGAGAATACTCCTGAAAAGCTTCAGAGAACAGGTGAAGATCTGTGAGGACCTTGACCTTAAAAAGAACATTAACAGTAAACAATTACATAATTTTTTTCAATAACACTGATGCTCCAGAAAAATATAAAGGGGAGAATCCTATGAGAACCAATAAGAGATTTCTTGCTTATTCATAATGAGAATATTTTCTTCTGATTTTTAAGATGCCAGAGATTTTTTATCAACAGGTGCCAGAAGAAATATTTTAGTCAATGCCCATGTCCTTCTCTGTAGGATTTCAAAAATGGAAGTAAAAATTTTTTTACAAAATTAAAAACACTACAGTGGTAAAAAATGAATAATGCTTGCAATACATAGTTTATAAAATTTTTTACAAATGTTCTACATCGCTGGGCAGTATTATGGCATAACTGGCCCTGCCCCATAAGTCCCCAGCTTCTGGGGTGCTGCCATGGCCCTGAAGCGCTGGCGGCCTTTTCAACTGTATTTGCATCCTGAAGACGCGCATACAGTTAAAAGCTAATGAGGAGCACAGCGCCTGTGCAGGTTGCAGAGAGGAGGTTTGAAAGGGGAACGGGTAGAGGTGGATATTATTATTATTATTTTATTTTTAATCGGGGCCCTATAGAACTACCAACCTATTGTGGAACCCTGTAGAACTACCAACCTATTGCGGGACCCTGTAGATCTCCCAACCTACTGGGGGACCCTATAGAGCTATCAACCTACTGGGGGACCCTATAGAGCTACCAAACTACTGGGGACCTATAGACCTACCCACCTAATAAGGAGGTCTTTGGACCTACCAACCTTCTAGAGAGTCTCACAGAACTAACAACCCACAAAGGGGATCTACAGACCTATCAGTCGACTGGGGAGGACCTATAAACCTACCAATCTACTGGAGGGCCTATAGAACTACCAACCTACTGGGGGGACCTATAAATCTACCTACTTACTGGGAGACCTATAGAGCTACCAAACTGCTAGGCAACCTATAGATCAACCTACCTATTGGGGGCATCTGTAGACCTACCAACCTACTAGGGAAACCTACAGAACTTCCAACCTACAAAGGGGACCTACAGACTTTCCAGCTGACTGGGGAGGACCTACAGACCTTCCAGGCGACTGGGGATGGCCTATAGACCCACCAACCTACTGGAGGACTATAGAACTACCAACTTACCTGGGGGATCTATAGATCTACCTACCTACTGGGGGACCTATAGAACTACCTACCTAATGGGGGACCTATAGCTCAACATACTTATTGGGGGGACCTGTACACCTACCAACCTGCTGAGGTGACCTATAGACCTACCAACCTACTAGGGGGAACTATATACCCACCTATATACCGGGGGACCTATATAGTTACCAACCCACATGGGAAACCTACATAACTACCAACCTACTGTAGTGACCTATATACCTTCCAACCTACTGGGGGACCCTAACCATGTACCAACCTTCTAGGAGCCCTATACACCTATTTACCTACTATGTGACCTAAATACCTAGCTTCTTACTGGGGTGACCTATATACAGTGGTGGCCAAAAGTATTGGCACCCCTACAACTTTGTCAGATAATACTCAGTTTCTTCCTAAAAATGATTGCAATCACAAATTATTTGGTATTAATATAGTCATTTATTTAGCTTGCAATGAAAAAACACAAAAGAGAATGAAACAAAACTCCAAAAATGGGCCGGACAAAAGTATTGGCACCCTCAGCATAATACATGGAAGCACAACCTTTAGCCAAAATAACTGCGAACAACGGCTTCCGGTAACCATCAATGAGTTTCTTACAATGCTAGAATTTTAGACCATTCTTCTTTGGCAAACTGCTCCAGGTCCCTGAGATTTGAATGGTGCCTACTCCAAACTGCCATTTTGAGATCTGTCCACTGGTGTTCTGGTCTGGACTCATTGCTGGCCACTTTAGATGTCTCCAGTGCTTTCTCCTTTTGCATGTTCTTGTGGTTTTTGAAGTGTGTTTTGGGTCTTTGTCCTGCTGGTTGTGGCATGACCTCTGAGGGAGACCCAGCTTTGTCACACTGGGCCCTACATTATGCTGCAAAATTTGTTGGTAGTCTTCAGACTTCATAATGCCATGCACACGGTCAAGCAGTTCAGTTCCAGAGCAGCAAAGCAACCCCAAAAATCAGGGAACCTCTGCCATGTTTGACTGTAGGGACCGTGTTCTTTTCTTTGAATGCCTCTTTTTTTTTCCTGTAAACTCTATGTTGATGCCTTTTCCCAAAAAGCTCTATTTTTGTCTCATCTGACCAGAGAACATTCTTCCCAAAACGTTTTAGGCTTTCTCAGGTAAGTTTGGGCAAACTCCAGCCTGGCTTTTTTATGTCTCGGGGTAAGAAGTGGAGTCTTCCTGGGTATCCTACCATACAGTCCCTTTTCATTCAGACGCCGACGGATAGTAAAGGGTTGACACTGTTGTACCCTCGGATGCAGGGCAGCTTGAACTTGTTTGGATGTTAGTCGAGGTTCTTTATCCACCATCCACACAATCTTGCGTTGAAATCTCTCGTCAATTTTTCTTTTCCGTCCACATTTAGGGAGGTTACCCAGAGTGCCATGGGCTTTAATTTTCTTGATGACACTGCGCACGGTAGACACAGGAACATTCAGGTCTTTGGAGATGGACTTATAGCCTTGAGATTGCTCAGGCTTCCTCACACTTTGGAGTCTCCAGTCCTCAGACAGTTCTTTGGTCTTCTTTCTTTTCTCCATGCTCAATGTGGTACACACAAGGACACAGGACAGAGGTTGAGTCAACTTTAATCCATGTCAACTGGCTGCAAGTGTGATTTAGTTATTGCCAACACCTGTTAGGTGCCACAGGTAAGTTACAGGTGCTGTTAATTACACAAATTAGAGAGGCATCACATGATTTTTCAAACAGTGTCATTACTTTTGTCCACCCCCTTTTTATGTTTGGTGTGGAATTATATCCAATTTGGCTTTATGACAATTCTTTTTTGTGGTTTTCCATTGAAGACAAATTAAATAAAGATAATAATACCAAAGAATTTGTGATTGCAATCATTTTCAGGAAGAAACTGAGTATTATCTGACAGAATTGCAGGGGCGCCAATACTTTTGGCCACCACTGTAGCTACCAACCAAGGTGACTTATTTACCTGCTTACTGGGGGGCCCTATATACGTACCTAGCTACTAAATGTCCCTGTATACCTGCCTATTTACAGGGGGGCCTACATACCTACTTACCTACTGGGGAATTATATATATTATTATTTGGGGGGGATGGGGGCTATATATGTAATGATGGGACCTATATACCTACCTACTGAGTCTATATATCTATACTATATATGTATATATCTCCCTACTTAGTGTGAAATGATGGGTGACTCACCATCCCCTACAGCACGCACCCAACTTTCCTATCATAGGAAAGCAGGTTGCTGTGGGTCATGGAGCGGCACCATGTTTTCCAATTTGGCCCCTATTAAGTCAGAAAGTACATAAATCCCCCAGTAGGTAGGTAAGTATATAGGTGCTGGAAAAGTGAGAATTCTATAATGTTTGCGTTGTAAATTATAAATTGGCCAGGAGAAGTTGTGACCAGGAAAAAAGATCATGGCGGTCTGGGCTACATTTAGAAGGAGAAGGAAAAGGAAAGTAAATGAGAGAATATGTCACCTGAGAGTAGCTGGATAAAACTGCAGTGTAATTACTTATATGTCTGCAGAACGCCTGAGTACAATTGGTAGTCACATGTGGTGGTCGCAATTGGTCAAGTTCTGGCACTATTATTGGTATTTTTTTTAAAAAGCAAATTTGTCAGTGCTGATTTCCATTGTACTGCTGATTGACAGGATCTATGTGCAATATGCGTGAAATTAGTAACAGGAACATACGTTTTTTTCTCTGTAAAATATATGCTGCAGTTCAGGATGTGGAGTAAAAAAAATCTGTGTGAGCCCAGCCCTACTGAGCAAAACATAACACAGAGGGCCCGGGCCCCGTATATTTTAGGACCTTAGCTAAACCACGGTATAGAATATAATATAGTATTATGTGACACTACTCGGTTTTATTTTGGCATTGTTTATCACTATGTAGGAAAAATATGGCACTTTTTGCGTTGTTTGGGACTATGCAAACACTATAGGGCTATATGCAGGGCCGGACTGGGAATAAAAATCAGCCTTGGCACTAAGCCCCCACCAGCCCACATACAATATCCGCTTACAAAATGTCCCTTGTTCTCGCACCTCGCCACTTTCTAAAATAAACTACACTGTAAAGCTGCCTTCACATGGTGCATTTTTTATGTATTTTTGGTGCGTTTTCTGCAGAAAGGCAGAGCAGTTAATGCTGTTCATTTCTACACAAAAAATGCACCAAAACCGCTCCGTGTGAAAGCAGCCTACACACAAGCAAGAAAGAAACAGTGGTGCAGAGAAACCCCTCATCACAGAGTCAGGTGTGTGCTTGCTTTACAATCAGGGCGGCCCACACTGACCTACAAAAGCACACAAAACCCAAAACCCCACCAATACATCCCCTAGTCAGGTCACCATACATGAATCAGCACTGATAAACAAGAAGTAAAATGCCCCTGACAGCAGGGCCCCCAAGGAGACGTCATCTCTGATGGGAGTTGTTCTTTTTCCCCTTTTTCGTCTCCTTCTGGCCAAACCTCCGATGTCTTCCCTGATGGTCGTTTCCCTTCCATTTTTTTTCTCTGCCCCGGTACAGCATGCATGTCCTCTTTTGGCACACTCGCTCTGTGAAAATTCCACAATAACTTAATCCTCTCTTTTCTGCATTTCCATCATTCCCCAAACAGCGTATGTTAGCCCCCTAAAAAAAAAGGGAAATTAAAAATGTCAGATAAGTGGCATGTAAATAGGTAGCCCCCCATTAGGTGGGTATACAGGGCTTTCCCCCATTTTTGGGGGTGACAGGGCCTAGCCCGTAATTAGCCGGGTACGGGGCTCCCCCCCAGAACTACCCAGGTAGTGGGGCTGCCCCCAGTAACTAGCCGGGTAGCGGCTCCCCCCAGTAACTAGCCAGGTAGTAGGGTCCCCCCCAGTAACTAGCGGGTATAGGGCTGCCCAGAAATTACCGGGTACTAGGGCTGCCCCCATAATCAGCCAGGTAGCGGCTCCCCCCAGTAACTAGCCGGGTAGGGCAGAAATTACCAAATTTGGGCCAGAAATTACCCAGTAGGCCAGGGCGGAATCGCCAGGTACTGGGCTGACCCGTAATCAGCCGGGTGGGCCGGGGGGCAGTAATTACCCCGTAGGGCCCAGAAAAAATTTGTAGGCAGCAGGGCCGGTATGTAGGGCGGGCCCCAAAGGGGCGGTATGTAAGAAGGCGGCCGGTATATAGGCAGACAGGGCAGGCATAATAGGAGACAGGGCAGCTATGGCGACAGGGAAAGGTATAAAGCTAGACAGGGCAGGTATAAATAAAGGGCGGGGTTAAAGCTAACAGGGCATATAAGAACAGGGCTGGTATATAGTTAAAAAGGGTTTTGGTATACGCTAGACAGGGCGGGGAAAATATAGCTAGCAGGGCTGGTTAAGCTAGACAGGGCGGTATATAGTAACGGGCAAAAAAGCTAGACGGGGCTGGTATATAGCTAGACAGGTGGTATATAGGTACCGGGCAGTATATAGCTAAAGGGGGGTTTTGGGGATACGCGGGGAGTATAAAGGTAGGGGGCAGTATATAGCTAGACGGGCAGGAAAGGGTAGACAGGGCAGGTTATAGTAGAAGGGGGTAAAGCTAGACGGGGCAGTATACAGCTAAACAGGGCTGGTATATGTTAACAGGGCTGGTATATAGCTAGACAGGGCAGAATATGCTAGACGGGTGAAACCCAGCTAGACAGGGCAGTATTAGCTAGACAGGGCAGTTTTTAAAGTGGGAAGGGGCTGGTATATAGCTGACAGGGGCTGGTATATATAGAAGGGCAGATTAGCTAGACAGGGGGGGTTATATAGGAGACAGGGGGGTTTTTACAGGGACGGGGCAGGTATATAGCTAGACAGGGCAGGTATATAGGTAGAAGGGCAGGTAAAGTAGACGGGCAGGTATACAGGTAGACGGGCGGGTTTTATTAGCTGACAGGGCAGGTATTAGAAAGAAAGGCAGTATATAGCCAACGGGGAAAGTTTTAAAGGCGGAAGGGCAGGGGGTATAAAAAGTAACGGGAACAGTATATAGCAGACGGGGGGTATATATCTGGGAAAAGGGAGGTATACGGTAGCAGGGCATTTTATCAGGTAGACAGGGCTGGTATATAAGTAGACAGGGATGATATGGGTAGACAGGCTGGTATACAGGAGACGGGCGGGTATAAGAAAAGGGCAGGTATATGCAGAAGGGCAGGTATTTAGCTAAAAGGGGCAGGTATTTTGTAGACAGGGGGGTATATAGCTAGACAAGGCAGTTTAGTAGACAGGGCAGTTATAGGTAACGGGCAGTATAAGGTAGAAGGGCAGGTATATAGGTGAAGAGCGTATTAGGTAACAGCAGGTAAAAGGGTTGACGGGCAGGCATACAGGTAGAAGGCAGTTATAGGTAGACAGGGCAGGTATATAGGAAAAACAGGGCAGGTATACACTAGCAGGGCAGTAGTTTAAAAAAAAATAAAAAAACAATACTTACCTAAGTTTCTGCTTTGCTTCTTTTTGTCCTTCCCCGGGCGGCCGCCGGGCAGCGGGGTTTGCGGGACGCGGAAGGGGCGCGCGATGACTCATCCATCGCGCCCCTGCCCGCGGCCTCTGGGAGCAAAAGGGGGACAGTAGATCCCAGTGTTCACCCTTGGGGGCGCGCTTGGACCGCGCGGGCAGGCGGCGGCCGGAGGGCTGCATGGCGGGTCGGTGACCCGGCGTTCAGCTTTGGGAGGGGGGGGTTGTCGGCCTTGGTCAGGGGTCCCGGGCACGAGCGACCATTGCGGCCCCCGTAGCGCGTCACAACGGCGCCAGGCTCCGGGGCCCGCCGGGGGGGAAAAAACTGGTCCCCCCGGCGGGCGATCCGAGCCGGGCCCCCCCCGGCCCGGACCCCAGTCGCCCTCCGGGCAATTGCCCGGTTTGCCTTATGGGCAGTCCGGGCCTGGCTATATGTAAATCTTTTTAACAAACCAACAAGAGTGTACTGCACTGTATGGAGGAAATGTGTGTGTTGCTTGTATTGTTGTTGTTTTTCAGATAAAATAGCAAACATTACACAGATTAGAATTACATATCCTACATGTGCATGTACACAGAGGAGCACATGTAACAAGACTTTAAAAAATTTTCACTATCGGGGACATTATTCCCGGTCTGACAGGCCCTTCTAAATAGCTTTAAGGTAGTGTGAATGCGCCAAAAAATTTAACTGTTTTTCTGCAGGTAACATACGGCCAGTCTGTGCCAAAACGACAAGTCTGGCTCAGGGACCACCTTTAACTTGGTCTGGTGTTCTAACTGTTCTGCCCTAGATTTTTGGGGTCAAAGAATCATAAATGTTTACTTAAAGAAATGGTGTGAGAGCCCCAGAACACCTTAGATCTTTGGCGCATTAAAAGGTGCTGCTTCTGCGTTTATTGTGCCCAAAAAATTTGGGGTGGACTTTATAATCTATAGAACAGTTACTAAAGCTTTTTGGGTGCGGATATTGGCTCAGCCCTTGTTCTTACATGTCGCCCTATATGTTGAAGTGATCCCTAATCCAAGATATAGATGAAGCAATCCTTAACACGACTGGCACATCGTGATACCTCAATTTACACCACTGTAGTACATTGTATTTAAGTTAACATGATGCATTAAAATAAGAACATCTGTATAAAAACAGGATTCTTAAGTGCCCTGGAACCAGTGAGCAGTCCTGGCTTTTTACTGCGGTCCCAGATGTGTCTGCACCGGTGACACTGAGTCTTAAAGCATACCATGATTATAAACCAGCTTTTCATATATCAACAGTAAGTGAAAATAAGAAATTTTGTAATATATCTTATTAAAGAAAAAAATTAGACTGCAGTAAGGAGCAGTGAAGTTGTGAGTACAGCACTGAGATTAGATAAAAAACTTTCTACACATCCACGACTATCTTTGTGTCTCTCTGCTTCTCTTTGTCTTGCTTCTGACTCCCCTATGACTTTAGGGGTGCTGTAACCCCGAAAAAAATCCCTTTTCCAGTACAAAAATTTCCTACTATTTTTGGGTGAGCGAAAAGAAAGAATACAGGGGGAGGATGGTTTTAAAAAGGGTGCAATAAGAAAGAAACAAATTTTTCCATTTTGATATGTAAAAAAAGCCTGGTTTTTCACGAACTCGGGGAAATTTTTGTAAAACTATTTTTTAAATTTGGGAGTACTATTTAAGGGGATAGAATTGTTGACTTTAAAGGGGTTTCTCACTAAAGAAATTTCTTTTTATGTTAAAGATCTTACAAAAACAAGTCATTTTGCAATATATGTCCTTTAAGGCTATGTTCACACGGCTTAACTGCGGGATTTAAATGCCGGGCCCCCTAAATTGTTTTTACCCCCGGCGCGTATACGCCCTGGGGAAATCACATTCACTTACTCCCCCCCCGGGGGATTCACGAGCAGGGAGGGAGAGTAATCCATAGTTCTCTATAGAACGTGGATTACGTAAGGGCTGGGGGGGGTTTTTAGCCCGTAATTTTCGCACTTGGCGGTAATTAGGGCCGAAATAGGCCCATTTAAGCCCTGTGAAAAATGGCCAACAGGTCCCCCCCCCCCCCCCTATTTTGAGTATCCCTCTGTATGGCCTTGCCCCAGCCCTCAGGTCCTATTGCTACGACCTGTTTAATCTCTCATGATAGGCTGCCACACTGTTTTATCGTACAGACGGCTTTTACTTAGCCTATAGAAGCCAGTAAACACGCCCCTGAATTCAAAAAGAAACCAAGAAAACTAGACTGAGGTAAGATGAATCAATGTAGTGATACAACCCCTTTAAAGACTCCAAAACATATCAAGACACCATATGACACTATCTGGATAAAGTATGGCATTCAGGCCAGTTTATACTATATAGCATACACTGTGTATCTGATTATTTTGGGGGACACTTGTCCCTATTTGTTTACACCAATAGAAAAAATTGTCTGTATATTTGCAGTTGAGCACTCAATGGCAATATTTAGCGATTGTTATACCCCCCTTTGGCATTTTTTAAGCTCAGATATATTTTAATATGGCCAAATTTAAAAATGTGCTGTCCTGCAGTTTGTTGCAGGAATTTGGGAGGTTTCAGAAATTTTTTGTCTGTTCTTTCCCCTGAATAAAAAATTAAATTTTAAGTTTTTTTAAAAAATTTTTAGGGGCTATGTACTAGTTGTAAAAAACAGTGAAAACCACTTAGCTCATTGATATTAACTCAGCACCATGCACAGAAAAAGTTAATGACAACTTCTATATATTAGCAAAAAGTATATACCAGAAAATTATGTGCATAGTAAAAGGAGTTGAGAAAACGGTGTTGATCCTAGCAAGAAAGAATTTGCCTGTGCTTTCTGAAATCAATATCAACAAGACAGAACCTGTTAATTTGTCGTCGCTAGTTCCACAGTTTTCCTTTGCAGTAATGGTTCTTGTACCTGCTATCTTTAGTGTAGCAAATACTGATATTTGTGTCAATACAAGTAAAATTAACAAAAAGAAAGCTAAACAAATCAATTGTTGGCAAAAATTTTCTGTCTACATTTTGCGTTAAAAGCAGTTTCATCTGCTTATCTCAGTGTCAATAAGCTTAAATTAAAATTTTACATACCTTCAAAAGCCTTCCTTCACTACTTCTGACAGGGTCATGGCAAATAATGCAGACGAAATACTGGTACAACGCAAATAATGGCAGAACCTGTGAATACACATTATGTTATATGCTACCATTTTTAAGGTCTATACCATTGCTAATAAAAAGTTATAATAAATAAAACCATTTACACAAATATAAAACTATAAAACCAATGGAGATTGAATTTGAAAGAACTGGAAAATTGTTTTCTCTTGACTGCTTTTTTTGTCGGGGCTTTTGTGGGAAAATGGGGGGCTTTTGGCTCAAGCTCCTCAAGCTGATCCTCTGATATACCCCAGATACATGTGAAAAGATCACATTGCTAATTCAGTTGTCCTTTGTTTTTGGAAAACTGTTACATACAATAACATAAAATTCCTTTCCCAAAACCAAAATTGGCTCAAATGAATCCTGGATCAACGTTTTACTCCAAAATTTGGGCCCCCTTAAAAAAGTGATATTATATTTTTCAAGACAGGCATCAAAACCGTTCTTGAACTTGATCAATGAATCCACCCCAAACTCTTGTTTGCAGCGATTTCCCATAGTCTCACTTCTTCATAAAAATTCCCATCAGTGACAATGGAAAAACGTTTTCCTTAGAACTGGGGGATGCACCCTTTCATTGTTACAGGCCAGGTTTTTAAAAAGATCTTGCAAGAGATCTTTGTACTATCCTTTCACATATTTGTACATTAAATCACCCCCAAAGCCATCTTTTTTCAAAGCTGAGTAAACTCAAGCTTGATAGCCTATCTTAGTACTGTAAATCCCAACAGCCTTTTTCTCCCATTCCCTTCCTGCTCCCCCAAAGGGTTCTTCACTTTTCTAAACATATAAGTTAATCATTTTGACTGATCCCCTAAAATTTAAAATTTCCCCCCAAACCATGTACTTTTGGTGGAAAGAGGGAAAAAAACATATGAAAGCAAGAAAATAACCTGTGGAAATTATTCTGGCTGAAATATTCCTTTAACTAAATTACATCTCCCAAAAATATCACACAAGTGTATGCACATTACAAACACATACATATACAATACACTTACAACCTTTTCACACTTCAAAATCTATTTGCACACATACCCCACTATAATTTTCATACACACTTTTCTTCATTTAATACCATACATATATGTGTGTAATGTCTATGAATGTCTGTGTCACATGTGTAATATGTCTGTTATATGTGTGTAATGAGTATTTACACATATATTACACACGTAAAACACAGAAACACAGGCAGGAGATAAAGAAGGAAGGCAGGGCCTCCCTGTCCACCCCTTCAAAGCTCCACTTGACTGAACCTCCTGGGGCATATGACCTGCTTGCCTCTTTTCTCATCTCCGCCCAATTTAACTATCCATTACCAGTCTTTTTAGGCTATGTCTACACAGCACTGGTTTCTGGTTGGATTTTCAGCGGATTCAGTATCTAGAATCCGCTGAAAATCCAACTGTAATCAGTGCCCCATAGACATCAGTAGAAAATCCGTGCTGTAGTCTACATAGCACGGCTTTTCCTGGTTTTTGAATCTCCATTTCCCCGGGATTTTAAATATGCTCTTTTTACCCCGGATTCCCGTACAGTCAATTTTAGGGGCCCCACAGAAATCTAAAAACCCAAACCCCATGGTTTTTTACGCAACCCGTACCAAAAACCACGATATTAAAATGCCGCTGGATTCTGGATGCCATTTTAATATTGCTGTGTAGACATAACCTTATACTTCCTATTTCCTAGTGTTTGGTCTGTTTTATCTTTCCCCTTTTTAATTTTATTTATATTACTGTGTTTCACTTTTAAAAATACCAAATCACCATGTAAACTGAAAAGAAATGTGTGGAACAAAACAAGCTTTTTTTTAAGAGACATAAAATGGAACTTGCTTCAGACAAATATAAAACCCCCAAATAATAGCATCATAAACATTCAGGTATACAAGAAAAAATATTGACTTTTTTTTAAAACAAAATGGCCACTGACCATGAGATTCTGAGAAATAGAATGCAATTCGGAAATGAGAAATCCTCGACTGGAAACAACAGTTATGACATCTGCTCTGTGCCGATCAGAAAACAGGTCAATCCCTGGAATAAGTTCAGATATTTCACATCCTTCTCCAATCTCATACAATGCATAATCAAGATCTTCATCTGGATGTGGCAGGGACACGCGAAACAATGACTAGAAAAGAAAAAAGAAACCATATATTATGTCATTTGCTTTCAAATAACTTATTACTTGTCACAGAAATTCATAAGAACAAATGTTTTTTATTTAAAAAAGTAAACCGAAAGCAAGCGCAAATCTGTTTTTTTTTAAAAGTCTGATGTAAATGAACTACAAAATTACATACAAAGCAACAAAGTTACACAGCCACAACACATCGAGGAAGACCTAGGAAAACTGGTGCAAAAGGAAATCAGGGCAGTGTCCAGCCACTAATGAATGAATGATAGCATTTATTTTTAAAGCAAGTTGGAAAATACCTGTAGCGATGCGTGCTGTTACCACAGTAAATGCACACAGAATGGCTTTGCTGTGGAAATTTTCAGAAGATCCACAGATATATATTCAAATAATCTGCAATAGATTGTGTGGATTTTGGTGCAGATTTTACCCTATTCAATTAAATTCAAAAATCTGCACCATAGTACTGGGAATTTCTACCATGTGGGTATGAGATTTTACAAATCCCATCCACATGGCTGGTACTGTAACATGTTCCGTACAGAAAATCTGTAACAATCCCATCCCTTGTACATTTACCCTTTATTTGCTAGATTAGTCCACTTCCAGTACTGAATCACACAGATATAGCTTTTAGAAAGGAAATGTTACAGGTAGTAGTCACACAGAGCACCCCAAAAACCCCATTCTGAGAAAGGCTCTCACTTCCCCAAGGGGGAACTTATGGGGACATCTTAAAATTCGCAGACCCTTTTTTTTTGTAACTTGGCGCCGACACACCACACCATACGACAGTATGAATGAAAGTGTTATGCGCCAAACATTTAGGTGTATAGATGTAATGCACCCAAAATTTTTATGGTGCATAGAGTTAAGCGAGTTCACACGGCTTTTTTTGGGGGGTATTTCGCGGAACTGGCTTTAAAACAAGCAAAATGCACCCCATAATTCGGTAATCCATATTCCATAATTTTGGATTTGCCTCCTCTCCCGCTCGTACAATATGATGTTTGTGTGCCCAGGGAGATAATGCATGTCATGGTTCCGTGGGTGCCGGGCCCCGCGTCGGGGATTCGTGCCGATCAACAGTTCCAAACACCCGCATAATTGGGGGCGTTTCTGTACGCCCCGCAATTCCCGTGTGAAAAATACCCCTAATGTCCAAAAATTTTTTTTATGGGGTTTTTGCACTAAATTTTGGGCTCAAAATGTGTTGTGCCATCTACAGAACAGTGCGGAAGTAGTTTTTGGCGCAATATACGCCCAAAAAAAAAAAAAACCGAAATGAAAATTTATAGATGTGCCATATGGGCGCTAAAAATGAGTTTAAACCCTTTTCCACCCTAAAGGCGCTTCAATCAAATTTAAGGAAATACTGAGGCACATTTTGTTCTTTTGTATGACTAACGGTATGGATTGATTATATTAAACACTTTTGAACTATCTTACTATTTGTAAGCCCAGGAAGGGAAGATCTCTCCTTAAGGAGAGCACCAAACGAACGGCTTGTAGAGTTTTTGTTTTGCCTTTTCGCCCTCTATTAGATCTGCATATAAAGGCATTATGGGGGAAAGGGGCTGGAACCCCCAGCGCCCCCTTTTGGTTTTTTAACAAATCCCCCAATTTTTCTTTTTTACCCACCGGTTTAAGAAACAAAAGGATTTGTAAGCCCTCGTAATACCTAATTATTGCCAGTATGTTGGGTATGGTTAACAAGTGGTATACATATGCAAATTCTTGTACAGAAAGAACATTTTCAGTTAATAGATGTGGGTCATAAGTACTGTATCCTTAACTATAGGTGAGAGCAAATTCATAGAGTGTCTCTCATTTTGGAGGACCTATACAGGTAATCCATTGATTTTAATGTGCACTGTGTAATGCTTTATTTACTCTATAGTAAAGCTACAGAGGAAATGAGCGAGAGTTTCCATAGGTAACATTCAGGTAAAAGCAATCTAGAATAAGTTCCCCAAAAACACACATCAAGAACTAAATTACCAAAAACCTGAGGGGAAATTTACTCCATGTTCTGCTGGACAGAAGATTGAACACTTCTCTGGAGCAGGACACAGTATAAGGCTATGTCTACACTGCATCAGACAAAAAACGGCCCCCCAAAAACGGGGGTTTTTTTCTCTGATCAGGGGGCGGCTTTTGTCCCCTTTGTGCAAAAGCCGCGCCGCTTTCTTTTCCCGATCCCCATACAATATTTGTATGCAAGGCGACAAGAAAACGAGAAGCACCG
>JAODAL010074141.1:0-14481 GCA_025379985.1 Phyllomedusa bahiana
TTTTGGCGTACCACTTACCTTTCGTTAAAAGGTTAATGATTTTCTATGCAGGTTCCTTCTAAGGACTTTATCCCATCTCTGGTCCCCCTTGTACGGGACTACTCCTGTTATTTAGGATCCTTAGTTTTAAATGGGTCCTTTTTGTTAAATCTGCTGTTATGGGTTTACTTGCCATAATGTCATTATTTCATATTGCCTTCATGTTATTTTGTTTCTATGTGCTGGGAATGAGGCTACCAATCATATGGCGCCTGCTTCATCATGGGGATTAAGATCATGTCCCTCAATGTTAACGGGCTAAATTCCCCATCTAAACGTTCCTCCCTTTGGAGAGAAGACTTAAAATCTAGAGTAGATGTGTTATGCGTTCAAGAAATGCATTTACAGGCCTCTAAAGCACAAAAACTTTCCACACTCCTTTCTCACAGCGACTAATTAAAAAAAAGCAGGTGTAGTGATTTTTATTAAAATCACTGTTGCATTTCATTATTTAGATTCATTAATTGATCCTAAAGGCAGATTCATCATCCTACAATGTGAGATTGATTCAACCTTGTATACCATTAAATTTATACACACCAAATACTGGACAATATTCTTTTGTCTCTTAAGCAATTATCAAAGCAAAAAAAGTTAAGGGTCAAATTAATAATTTGTGGAGATTATAAAATAGTAATTGATAGATCCATAGGTAGGTCAAAAGGGAGTTCTCATTATGCTCCAGAACTCAAAAATCTCTTGCTACAGGAAAACTTACACGATCCCTGGCAATACCAACACGCAGAAGAAAAAATAGATTTTTTTTTTTGTCCCACTCAAAAATACCCACTCCAGAATTGACTACTTTTTGGTAGATAGAAGTGCCTTGTCCAGTATTTATTTCTGCGGAAATAGGTGTTTCTACATGGTCAGACCACGTGCCAAATTTATCTCACGCAAAGCAAATAATATCTCCTCTGGCTCCTTTACCCCGTGGAGGTTTAAATCGTTTCTTATTAAAATCTCCTGCAATAGTTCAAGAAATTCCAATCTGTACTCACTGAATATTTCCAATTGAATTCCCCCTCTTCTCCATCCGCAGGAACATTATGGTGGGCCCATAAAGCAGTAATAAGAGGAGTCTGTATTAAAATAGCTTTGAGAGAGAATTGTAAACGCGAACAAGTTGTAACTGACCTCCTTCAAGAAATCAATACTCTTGTTAAGCAATTTAAATTAGATTCCTCACCGCTTACCAAAGAAAAAGTTAATGGCAGGTTAATAAATAAATACGTGCTTTATACCTGGACAAATATGAAGCCCACCTATCTAGGCTTAAGTGGAAATTTTTTATATACAGGAGATCGTCGCTCTAAATTATTAGCTAGGAGAGTAAAAGTTTTACAACCAAAGAATAAAATTCCTTGATCACTAACCCAGACAATCTAAAATTTATGACCCTCAACTTATTGCAAATGCTTTTGCACAATATTATCAGCATTTATATAATCTAGGAGATAACCCAACCCATGCCCAAAAAACTCTAAGGATTAACATCACGGCCTTTTTGAACAAGGTCAATCTCCCCACCCTCTCAGCCGATCATCTATAGCTTCTTAATGAACCGATCGAGATTTTAAAAAATTGAAGAGGTGATTAAAGCCTAAGTTGAATAAGGCCCCTGGGCCAGACGGGCTTACAAATGAATATTATAAAATTTTACTTTTCCCCCTATTAGTTCCTCACCTTTTAGCCATTTTTAAAGACATTTATAACCAAGGGCGAAGCTCCTGACGAAATGCTATGTGCAGTGGTGGACCACATATACCTAAACCAGGCAAAGCATTGGACCAGGTGACCAAAATTACAGACCTATTTCACTACTTAACTGTGACATAAAAATTTTTTCTAAGATTATAGCAAATAGATTAAATGGATTTTCTACCCTATATAATCAATAAAGATCAGGTAGGATTTGTTAAAGGCCGTCAAGCCAGGATGGAATTAGGAGGATACTCGATATCATTCACATGATTAACCTACTAAAAAAACCCTTTGGTCCTATTATCGTTAGATTGCGGGAAAAAGGCCTTCGGCTTAACTGGGTATATCTCAGCGAAGCACTATTTTTCATTTGGATTTACAGGGCCCATAGTTAACACTATCTCTTCACTTATTCGTCACCTCGTTAGGGTCCTCTTTTCTGGATTCTTGTCTGATACAATCCCAATCACTAAGGGAAATAGACAGGGTTGTCCTTTATCTCCCTGATATTTATAATGTGTGTAGAACCCCTCTCAGAATTAGTCTGTTTGCCGATGATGTCTTGATCCCTGTGTCAAAATCCGGTTTCAGACATTGAGGCTCTGTTGCAAACCCTAGATTTATATGCTTCTGTCTCATTTATAAGCTGAACATAGCGAAGTC
Source organism: Phyllomedusa bahiana (assembly GCA_025379985.1). Taxonomy (NCBI): domain Eukaryota; kingdom Metazoa; phylum Chordata; class Amphibia; order Anura; family Hylidae; genus Phyllomedusa; species Phyllomedusa bahiana. Next base: position 2,407 of record JAODAL010074141.1, read on the forward strand.
CAATATACTCCCACAAATATCCCAGAACTCAGAAACGACGTACTAACCAAATTTGGGTTCATTTGGTCAGACCTATACATTAACTACTTAGGTATCAAAATAATTTTCCTTCTTTACAACCACTATCCATACAAACATGATGCCCTATATAATTTGTTATCAGAGAAGGTAAATCGAAAGTCCCTTTTTTTCCCCTATCCTGGTTAGCAAGGATAAATCTCACTAAAATGATGCTGCTTTTTGCTTTTTCTTATATGTATCTAGGTCTCTTCCATACCTTTTTTCCGCATACTCTGCTTAACAAACTAAAATTTCGCTTTTCTGAAACTTATAGGGGGTTCAAAGAAACCGAGATGTAATACGCAATATTTATATTTCAACATACCGTATATATTCGAGTAAACCCGACCCGAATATAGGCCGAAGCACCTACTTTTGCCACAAAAAACTGGGAAAACTTATTGACGAGTATCAGCCTAGGGTGGAAAATGCAGCGGCTACTGGTAAATTTAAAAAATAAAATAAAAATGGATACAAATAAAATTACATAGGCAGTTTATGTCCCCCATAGCAGGTGTATGTCCCATAGGCAGGTATATGCCCCATAGTCAGGTTACAGGCAGGTATATGTCGCCATAGTCAGGTTATAGGCAGGTATATGTCCCTATAGGCAGATAATAGGCAGTTTATAGGCAGTTATATGTCCCCATAGGCAGGTTATAGGCAGGTATATGTCCCTATAGGCAGGTTATGGGCGGGTTATGTCCCCTAGGCAGGTTATAGGCAGTTTATAGCAGTTATATGTCCCCACAGGCAGGTTATAGGCAGGTATATGTCCCTATAGGCAGGTTTATGGCAGGTATATGTCCCCATAGCAGGTAATAGGCAGATATATGTCCCTATTAGGCAGGTAATAGGCAGGTCATGGCGGTATTATGTCCCCATAGGCCAGGTTATAGCAGGGTTTAAAAAAAATATAAGCACTTACCCACTCCACCGTTTTTAACAGTTGAGCGGGTAAAGCGGGTAGGACCCACTGGCCACTGCGGGCTTGCTCCAAGGGGGCGTAACTAAGTGGGCCAAAGGACATCTTCACAGAGCCTTTGATGGCAAGGATGGCTTACCCCAACAGCCACCAGCTGCTACCTTAGAGCAGTCCCCAGCAGTGGCAGCTGACCAGACAGGCCAGAAGTGCCAAAGGTAGGCACCAACAGAATAGGAACACAGAAAAGCAGATTAGATATGGAATAGTGCAGGTGCAAACAAAGACAGGACAAAATGGATGCCAAACAGGAGGATAAAACATAAGGCAAAGGAAACAATAACATAGACAGACTGAGAACAAACCAAGAACAAGCAGAGACTAAGCAAACACAGGCAAGGAACCAAGGCACAACCAGGGCAGGAACAATGACAGAGAACAAGGCAAGGGAACTCACAGACACAGACACAAGGAGACCAACATAGAGACTAACAAAATATAGAGGAAACCACAGCAACAGACTACAACAAGACAACATGACACAACAAGGATCAGGAAGGGAGTGTTGAGAGGAGCAGGCTTATAAACCCACAGGTGGAAGGGGAGTGGTAGAGGAAGCCCAACCCTGCTGCACACTGTGGGTATAAAGGAAGGGAAGATGTGGGCCGCCGCCCTCTATAGAGCAACAAGGAATAGGGCAGCAGCCAAGATGGAGGAGCAGCATGGTCAGCAAGGAAAAGCCGCCCAGCAACTGCAGGCAGCCAAGCATTGGCAACAGGAACGCACACGGCGACAGCTGAGGCCGCGGCGTAGGACAGGAACACTGCACGGACCGTGACACACCGCCGCTGCTCTGACTCCCGGGCGCTCCGTCTTCTGGCACAGGCCGGGTGATATCATCAGGCCGCGCAGGCAGCGTGATGACATAGCACACTGCCTATGCCGGAAACTCCGGACAGCCGCAAGTCTGCGGCCCTCCGGAGGTCCAATGCGGAGCAGGAGCGCTCGCTCTCCTGACTCCGCAATGTGGTATCTTCACCTGTATGCACTCCCAGAAGAGTCGCATACCGGTGAAGAGATTGTCGACAGAGCCTGGGCCATGGCAGCGCCCGGACGCTGTTGGTATACACTCGGAATTCTGCTATATGCACTCCCTGAAGAGTCGCATGTAGCAGAAGTGTCCCTGCTAGCGCCCGGGCCATCGCAGCGCCTGAGCGCTGTATATACGGATAAAATATTGCGGGATGTCGGTTTAGAATTAGAACTTTATAATATTGCTTCTGGGTTTTTATGGGCATCCCCTGAAACCCATCACTGGCCCCAAAATTGAGAGTGCGTCTGTGACTCCCTTTACAAAGTGTCACGGACAACGGTAGTGGATCCACTGGACCACCGCAAGCGATGGTATAAGCCATGTCAGGGAGCGGAATCTAAGTAGGTCCCGGTACTCACCAGAGCCTGCTGCAAAGCGGGATGGACTTGCTGCGGCGGGAGTTTACCAGGTCGTCTACCCCTGACGTGACTCGCTTGCGGTGGCAGCTGAGTTTAGCAGCTGAGGTACAGAATTGTGAGGCAAGACGTAGTCGGGGACAGGCGGTAAGGTCAGGACAAGCGGCAATGGTTCGTGGTCTAGGGACGTAGGCAAGAAGGTACTTTACACGGTATAACGTAAGACTCAGGAACGCTTTCTCAGTAGGCTTAATGGCACTAAAGATTCGGCAAGAGGATCAGGTAAGGGATAGACTTAAATAGGGGCAGCGACCAGCAATGCCAGTTACCGGTGCGCTGGACTTTTAAATTTAACAGTGCGGGGACATGCTGGCTGGGAGAGACAGGAGCTTCAGCAGGAGCTGAAACCATATGGTTTAAATAAGAGAACGGATTTGGTTCTATACTATTAATATATGTTCATATTGGTCTGTTTTCAATTTTGTAATCTATCACTATCTCTGTATGTGTTTTTTCTTTACCTATGTACCATGTGATTTTATTGTCGATTCTCATTGGTTAAACTTTGTTTTAAAATAGTACTATGTATGTAACAGATGTATGCTATGATTAAGGACTCACGTGACCTGAAACGCGTTAGCTGTCTGTTACGGTCTGATGTGTTTTATCTCCGATTTTGAAGAGCGCTGGACGTCATCTATCTTTCTTATCTGCTTCAGCAGAAGCGCGGCTGGTGAGTAGGCGGGGACCTGGCCGGAGGAACGAGCGAGCCCAACATGCGGGTCGCGGCGCCGCTCGCCATAGGACACGGGTGCACCTGCGACCCGGGGTGAGATCCGAAGGAGCACCCATGACAGTATCCCCCCCCTTTGGCCTCCCCTCTTTCTGGCCTGAAGGAATTCTCCGGATAACATTACGGTCCAGAATCTTGGTTCCCAGGACCTTTATTTAGGCCTGAACCCCTTCCAGTCAATGAGGAAATGACGCTTCCCCTCTGATCGTCTTCATATCCAGAATCTCTTTATAGTAAAGACGTTGGTGGCATCAGCATCAAGAGTAGGAGGAGCAACTTTCCGAGAGAAACGATTCAGGATGACCGGCTTCAGAAGAGAGACATGGAAGGCGTTCGGGACCCGTATAGTGGGGGAAGGCGGAGCTTATATGCCACTGGGTTGATGCACTTCAGCACCTCGAACGGTCCGAAGAAACGAGGACCAAGCTTATAGCTGGGGATCTTGAGGCGGATATACAATGGTGGCCAAAAGTATTTGCACCCCTGTAATTCTGTCAGATAATACTCAGTTTCTTCCTGAAAATGATTGCAATCACAAACTCTTCGGTATTAATATATTCATTTATTTTGCTTGCAATTAAAAAACACAAAACAGAATGAGACAAAAATCAAATCATTGATCATGTTCACCCCAAAACTTCAAAAATGGGCCGGACAAAAGTATTATGCACCCTCGCCTAATACTTGGTAGCACAACCTTTAGCCAAAATAACTGCGAACAACCGCTTCCGGTAACCATCAATTCGTTTCTTACAATGCTGTGCTGGAATTTTAGACCATTCTTCTTTGGCAAACTGCTCCAGGTCCCTGAGATTTGAAGGGTGCCTTCTCCAAACTGCCATTTTGAGATCTCGCCACAGGTGTTCTATGGGATTCAGGTCTGGACTCATTGCTGGCCACTTTAGAAGTCTCTAGTGCTTTCTCTCAAACCATTTTCTAGTTGCTTTTTGAAGAGTGTTTTGGGTCATTGTCCTGCTGGAAGACCCATGACCTCTGAGGGAGACCCAGCTTTCTCACACTGGGCCCTACATCATGCTGCACAATTTGTTGGTAGTCTTCAGACTTCATAATGCCATGCACACTGGTCAAGCAGTCCAGTGCCAGAGGCAGCAAAGCAAACCCAAAACATCAGGGGAACCTCCGCCATGTTTGACTGTAGGGACCGTGTTCTTTTCTTTGAATGCCTCTTTTTTTTCCCTGTAAACTCTATGTTGATGCCTTTTCCCAAAAAGCTCTACTTTTGTCTCATCTGACCAGAAAACATTCTTCCAAAACGTTTTAGGCTTTTTCAGGTAAGTTTGGGCAAACTCCAGCCTGGCTTTTTTATGTCTCGGAGTAAGAAGTGGGGTCTTCCGGGTATCCTACCATACAGTCCCCTTTCATTCAGATGCCGACGGATAGTATGGGTTGACACTGTTGTACCCTCGGACTGCAGGGCAGCTTGAACTTGTTTGGATGTTGGTCGAGGTTCTTGATCCACCATCCGCACAATCTTGCATTGAAATCTCTCGTCAATGTTTGTTTTTCGTCCACATCTAGGGAGGTTAGCCACAGTGCCATGGGCTTTAAACTTCTTGATGACACTGCGCACGGTAGACACAGGAACATTCAGGTCATTTGGAGATGGACTTGTAGCCTTAAGATTGCTCATTGCTTTCTCACTAGTGTTGAGCGATTATTATCGACAAAGTTGAAATCGGCACGGTTTTTATGTTGATCAGATTTTTTCGATCACGCGATAATTTAGGTTAAAATCTGCGCATAATCTATAATATTGCGCCATTTTCAGCGCTTCCTGTCATTTTGGCAGGCAGCAAATCAGCTTAGAGAATAGAGCAGGGTGAGCTGGGTGTGCGACGTCATGACTGGGATGTGTATGGTTGTGATTGGCTGGAAAAATCACATGACCTTATTTTACATAGAACAGCCCTTCCTGTTCATGATCAGTTGTGTGCTGTGTATCATAAGAGCAGGACGTGTGCTCGGTCTCTCTCAAAACAGCTCAGCGAAACTGTTCTATTTGTTCACACAGACAACTTGCTTTTAGCTGTGAACATTAGAAACTTAGGTAGATTAGAGATTTTCAGTTTTTAGTTACTTAGGCTGAGAATTTTAAAGGAGCATCTAGCGCTTTAAAGCTGCGGAGGGGGGGGCTGCGGGCAAACACAGACAGACAGGCTGGCAGGCAGGCAGGCTTTTGAAAGGAGAGTGGATATTGTGCAGCCCAGACTGTGCTTTGACCCTGCATTGCAATGGGTTTTGATTAACAGTTTTTGGCCAGTTTTTGGTGAAATATTACTTGTTTGTTGTGCAGCCTGTACTTATAGGATACAGAGCTTTTCTAGTAACTGCAGGTGTATTTGATAGGTGCAAAACTCAACTTTTATTATCTGTACACGATTTAATTAGTTTTTTTTTCACTTTGGTGCGGCCCAGTTTTGTTCATAGAGCCACCTTGCACTTAAATTTGAATACAGCAATTTTGTAGTCACCGCAGGTGTATTTATAGGTGCAAAAAATGCCTTTTATTATCTGTACACGATTTAATTAGGTTTTTTTCACTTTGGTGCGGCCCAGTTTTGTTCATAGAGCCACCTTGCACTTAAATTTGAATACAGCAATTTTGTAGTCACCGCAGGTGTATTTATAGGTGCAAAAAATGCCTTTTATTATCCGTATACATTTCAAATAGGTGTTTTTTTCACTTTGGTGCGGCCCAGTTTTGTTCATAGAGCCACCTTGCACTTAAATTTGAATACAGCAATTTTGTCGTCACCGCAGGTGTATTTATAGGTGCAAAAAACACCTTTTATTATCCGTATACATTTCAAATAGGTGTTTTTTTCACTTTGGTGCGGCCCAGTTTTGTTCATAGAGCCACCTTGCACTTAAATTTGAATACAGCAATTTTGTCGTCACCGCAGGTGTATTTATAGGTGCAAAAAACACCGTTTGTTATCCGTATAATTTTTAAATAGCTGTATTGCACGTGGTGCGGCCCTAGTTTTTTTCAAATAGCCACACTGTACGAAAATTCTGATAGAAAAATTCTCTAGTAACTGTTCTCGTTTGTCATTGCTGCAAAAAACGCAATTTCTCATCCGTGTAACTTCTGAATAGTTTTATTGCGCTCGGTGAATCTGTTTGGCGCAGATAGCGCACTTTTATGATATTTTGTTGAAAACTATCAATACCTAGTCCTACTGGGCAGTTGTAAATCCCTGGGACTGAGGAAGAACACTGTTGATTTTGTCTTACATTTCTTCCACCAGACTGCATTTCACAGGTATTCTAATTAATCCTAGTTGGCTGTAGGAAATTAGAGGGATTTAAGAATAGCTGTGATTTGCAGTCTTTTAATAAGAAACTGTCAAAAACTCTTCCATACCTTTTTTAAAAATTTATATCTTTTTGAACATGGAGCGAAATGCAGGAGGTAAGCGAGCAAAGAGGGGGGTAGGACATGGAGGTAGAGGTACGATAGAAGGTGCTCCTTCCAGTGCTGGCGACAACACGCATGCCAGCGGATCGTCGGTTGCAGGACCGTCAGGCCGGTCATCGCTGGGTCAGGGCCCTGTGAATCTCAGTAACGAACAGCGTCGCCAATCTGTTCTTCAGTGGTTAATGCAACCTGCATCCAGCAGTCTTACCTCCTCGTCCTCCCAGTCACGGCCACAAATGTCATCATCAGCATCATCAGCATCCGTCCAACATGAAGCGAAGGCAGCCCAAATGTCAACTCGTGTACCCACCACTGTGGATAATCCATTTTCTGAAGACCTCTTTGATGACAAAATGCGGTTGGGGTCAGAAGGCATTTCCAAAGACCAAGAGGCCAAAGAGGATGATTTCGTCTGTTCTGACGCCCAGCTACTGATGTCATCAGAGGAGGAGAAGGAAGCCGGTCAATCGGCAAAAATCCAGGGCGGTCGGCAACGCCTTGCAGTGCCTCTTGCTTGTAGCCCGCAGCTCATGGATGCAGAATGTCAGGACTACTAAGTCACCTGTGTTGATGATGATGATGTTGACGACATTGCGGATCCATCGTGGTCTTTTCCGCAGAATTTGCTTGCGAGAGCTTCATCACTGGACGAGGAGGAAGACGATGGGGTAGTGTCAATACGGGTCCCGCCTCAAAAAGAGAGAGGGCGGACGCAGAAGTCCGCTGATATGATTCCGCCAGCCACGGTCAGCGGAAACCCCGCTCCTCTCTTATCGCGATCAAAAAGATCCAGAACCTCTCAAGCCTGGGCCTTCTTTGAGCAAACCTCTGATTCACCCAGCGATGTCATATGCCGACTTTGCCGTAAACGCATCAGTAGAGGCAAGAATCTTAGGTGTTTAACCACCACCAACATGTCTAGTCACATGCAGTGAATGCATGAGTTGAAATGGAAAGAACACTTGGTCAAAGAAGGCCACACCGATGCCGGGCTTCCAACCACTGTTACACCCTCTGTCTCCGCCTCCTCCTCCTCCGCCACCAACAATCGTTCCTCAGCTGCCCATGTCTCTCAGAGTTATGATCAGGGATCATTCTTCACCGTCGCCCGAGTACCACCAGCACCACCAGAGACCCATCCTACCCATTCTCCTTCCACCAGTTTGACGATCTGCACGCCGTACAGCGGCCAGTCTAGCAGCCAGCCTTCTTTCTTCCAGGTTTGGGAGCAGAAGACACACTTTAACCCAAATCATCCCAAAGCCAAAAGCCTGAATGTCGACATTGCCAGGCTTTTGGCCTTGGAAATGTTGCCTTTCCGTCTGGTGGACACAGATGGGTTCCGCCACGTCATGGCCCTTGCCTGCCCTCAATACCAGATGCCGAGCAGGCATTTCTTTGCCAGAAAAGCCGTCCCTGCCCTGGCCAGCCACGTGTCATCTAAAATTTCAAGCGCGATGTTTTTGGATGTGTTCCGGACCCAATCGACTTCTGGGTATCCAAAATCGATGAATGGCCCGAGCTCGCTCGCCACGCCATAGAGGTGTTGTCCAGCCCAGCAGTCAGCGTCATATCTGAGCGGACCTTCAGCACAGCTGGAGGAGTCATTACAGACAAACGCATCCGGCTTTCCACAGATAATGTGGATCGTTTGACTTTCATCAAGATGAATCAGGCATGGATCTCTGATGATGTTGTGACCCCAATTGCTGAGTCACCGATTAGTTTTTTGGTCTATTTCACATTTCCTCTTCAAACAGAAATGGCCCCTCTTAAAAAAATGTTTTTTAAAATGATAATTTCCCCTCTGCAATTTTTGTTTTTCAGTTCCCAAAAGATCATTTTGCGGGTTTTTTGGCGTGTGGAGACTGTAAAAGACACCAAGGTTTCATGACAAAACCGTATTCCATTTAACTCACTTTATTTTTTTAGAAGTTTTCGCTTTGTCAATGGTTTTGCGGTCATTTGCTGTGAATACAGCATAATTATGGTCTTTGGAACAAAATGTTGGCTTCTAAGTGACTTTTTTCCATCACAAATTTTTAATAGGGGGCTGAGAATTTCATATTTAATAATTTTTTGGGGTAAATTTTGCTGTGAGATACAGCTATAATCATGGTCCTCTGGAACAAAAATGTGGCTTTTAAGTGCCTTTTCTCCCTCACAATTTTTAAACAGTGGGCTGAAATTTAATTTTTAAAATTTTTTTTTGGTCATCTGCTTTGAAATGCAGCAATACTACAGGTCCTTCTAAAAAATGTGGTTTCTAACAGACATTTGTTTTTCACATTGTCAAGAGTGGCTAAAGGGGTAAATGTTTTGAATTTTGGGGGCATTTTGCTGTGAAATGCAGCTAGACTATAGGTCCAAATTCTAAAAATGTGGTTTCTAACAGACATTTGTTCTTCACAATTGTCAAAAGTGGCCCAAGGGTCTTTTTTTTAAATTTTTTTGGGGGGCATTTGCTGTGAAATGCAACTATACTACAGGTCCTATTCTAAAAAATGTGTTTTTTAAACAACATTTGTTCTTCACAAGTGTCAAAAGTGGCTTAAGGGCAGGGCCGCCATTAGGAGGGTAGAACCACTACTCCCGTATGGGGCCCGGCCAGAATGTGAAGCAAGGGGGGCCCGCCGTCGCTGGCAGGTACCGCCCCCTTGCTCCACAGTAATGGTACAGAGAAAAGGGACCACAGGTATGTGCCCCCCTCCTCCTCCCTCTGGCTGCAGGGTGACATCATCTAATGAAATCAGTGAGTCCCGCCCTGTGGGCGGGCGTCACTGATCTGCCGCGCCAGAGGGAGGAGGAGGGGGGGCGACTGCTCCGTCCAGCAGAAGCTTTTACTGAAGTAAGGAGACTCAATCTATGCACTGTTAAGCAATACTGTTCAACTTAACTTGCAGCGCGGGCCCCTTTTTTATGGCAGGCCACTTCCAAGTCCTGTGGGGGCCCCGGGGAAATATGGGGGCCCCACATGGAGGCCCCTGGGATATGGGGCCCCACTGGAGACCCCAGGGATATGGGGGCCCCACTGAAGGTCCCTGGGGTTTGTGGGCCCCAATAAAGGGTCCCTGTGATTTGTGGGGCCCCGATCAAGGTCCCTGGCATTTGGGGGGGCCCCCTCAAGGCCCCAGGGATATGATGGCCCCCAATCAAGGTCCCTGTGATTTGTGGGGCCCCAATCAAGGTCCCTTGGATTTGTGGGACCCCCTCCAAGGCCCCTGGGAATTTGTGGGGCCCTCTAAATCCCAAGGGCCTTGAGTGGGATCCCACAAATCCCAAGGACCTTGAGTGGCCCGCTCAAGGCCCCTCACTGGACCTGTGGGGCCCCACACGGCTGAGGGAGAGGAGGCCCTTGAATGAGCCCCACACAGCAGGGGGAGTGGGAAAACTTGAGTGGGGCCCCACTCAAGTTCTCCCTCTAACCAACCCATGAGGCCTATTACCTGCAACCTACTTACGAGGACCCTATAAAAACTAACGACCAGTGAACCAAAGGGGTAATTATTACTATTTGGGGCACTATGGAGGAGTTTTGTACATAAGGGGTGGGAACTGGTGGGATTATGATAAAGTGAGGAGTCTCTGGTGTTTGTGTAGTGAATGCTGCAGGGAGAAGTCGTCATAGTGGCCTGGAGCGGATGGAGAAGAAAAGGGAACGTGAATGACTTTCAGATGTCACCTGTGAGTCACTAATGTACTGCACTGTAAATTAACTTAAAATCTGCCACTATGGGCAACAAAGTGGAAAACTGTCTAGATGTAGAATTTCTTTGTTGCCCATAGCAACCAATCAGAAACCATAGCAACCATTTCAGAGCTCATAGCAGCCAATGAGATCTCCACTTTCATTTTTTATAGTGCTCAAAAAAATAACGCTGGGAACGCTGATTGGTTGCTGAGGGCAACAAAGTGAGATTTAGACCTAGACAGTTTTCATGCATTTCCCCCTATATGGTCACAGTATGGTGGTAATATTGGTGTTAGTGGGATTGGATTATGTTTCAGTAACAGTATTGTGTGGCATTATTCTGCATCTCTATATGGAGATATGTGCAGATGATGTTGCGGTATTTCTTTTGTATTTTGTATAATTGTTGTTGTTATTTTGGTAATATCTGCCTTAGTACACTGATTTGTCAGCAACATTAAAGTGGGATTAGTCACCATACATAGTGATAAATTGGTCTTTTGTCTGGTTATTTTGGTCTTGGTATGCTGGTTTGGTCAGTATATCGTGGTATTTGCTGGCACTTGTATACATACTGACCCACACAATATAGATAAACTGTATGCTGAAAAATTAAACAAGAACTCAGTCCAAAGACAATGGCGCAATTGCATCTTTTTTTTTCTGGGGTTGGGTTGCAGGACGTGGTTGGTGGGGGCGGGGCAATGGGGTTGACAGGAGGCGGGGTGTATAGGGGCGGGATTAACAGAGGGGCCCAGGCGCTTTAGCTGTAGGAGGCCCTGAAATTTCTGATGGCGGCCCTGCTCAAGGGTGATGGTGCTGTCAAAAACAGGAATAGGTAGGACACTGTTAATGGACACATATTGCAAAATGACTTGTTTTTTCAAGATCTTTAAAATAGCTAGCAATCCCTGCAGTGAGGGCAACCCTTTAATACAAAATTAAAAAAAAAAAGAAAAAAAGACGTGGTGGGATTCCATCCTATTTTTAAAAAAGTGTTTTCTAGAATTAAAACTACTAAAAAACTTGCATGTACAAAATAGCTTGATACAAATATCCTCTGAATTGTACAAGGGAGGTACAGGAAGACTTGAACAGATGTAGGTTACCCAGGACTGGTTATCAATGTCCAGTTTCAAATAAAAATGGTGTTGAAAGACTCCTTTTTCCGGCACTTTTTAATCTGTGGGTCAGACAGGTTTAATGGTCCTACTGTGGTACAGAACAGGTATAGTCAATGTCCAGTTCAACTAAAATGGTGGTTCGACTCCTATTTCCGGCACTTTTTTTAATCGGGTTCATGCGTTTGGGCTCATGCTGTGGCCCCGGACAGGGATAGTCTATGTCCAGTGAAACTAAAATGGTGGTTGAAAGACTCCTTTTTTTCCGGAACTTTTTAATCTGTGGGGCAGACAGTTTAATGGGCATACTGCGGTCCAGGACCGGTTATAGTCAATGTCCAGTTCAACTAAAAATGGTGGTTGAAAGACTCCTTTTTTTCCCGGGAAATTTTTAATCTGTGGATCAGACAGGTTTAAAAGGTCATACTGCGGTCCGGACAAGGGGTATAGTCAAAGCCCAGTTCAACTAAAATGGTGGTTCAAAGACTCCTTTTTCTGGCACTTTTAATCTGTGGGTCAAATAAGTTTAAGGGTCATGCTGCGTTCCGGACTGGGATAGTCAATGTCCGTTCAATAAAATGATGGTTCAAAAAATTT
>JAODAL010074142.1:0-14481 GCA_025379985.1 Phyllomedusa bahiana
TGTGCTTGGGTGGGGGTGTTTTTGGTGTGTGGTTGGGCTGTGCGTGATTGTGTGTTTGTGTGGGGTGTGTGTTGGTGTGGTGAGGGCTGTGGTTGGTGTGGTGGTGGGGTGTGTTTGTGCTGGTTGGGGGTTTTTATGGGTTGACTGGGGGGTTGTGCTGGTGGTGATGTGTGGGTGTGGTGTGTGGGGGTGTGGGTGTGTGGGTGTGTGGGTGTGTGGGGGTGTGTGGTGGCGGTGTGTGTGGTTTTGGGGCTGGGGGTGGTTGGGTGGGGGTTGTGGGTGGTGGGGTGGTGTGTGTGGCTGTGGGTGTGGTGTGTTGTGTGTGTGGGCTGTGGTGTGTGTGTGTGGTGGTGGTGGGGGTGTGTGGTGGTGGGGGTGTGAGGGGTGGGGGGGCTGGGTGGCGCAGGTGTGGTGGCCTGTGGTGTGTTGCTGGGTGGGTGGGGGTGGAGGGGCTGGCTGGTGGTCGGTGCTGAGTGGGGCTGCTGGCTGTGGTGGTGTTGCTGTGTGTGGTTGGCTGTGGTGGTGGGGTGGCTGTGGGGTGTGGGTTCTGGGCTGGGTGTGTGGTTCGGCTGGATGGCTTGGGGTGTGGATGTAGGTGTGGGGTGAGTGTGGCTGTGGGTGTGGCTGGTAGGGATGTGTGTGTGGGGCTGGTGTGGGCTGGTGTGCGATGTGGGGTGTGTGTGTGGTGGTGGTGTGGGTGTGGGGCTGTGGGGAAGGGTGTGGTGATTAGGGGTGGGTTGGGTGTGGTGCCGGTGGGGCTGTGTGCTGTGGTGTGTGGTGTGTGTGGTGTGGTGTGTGCTGGTGGGTCGGGAGGAGCTGTGTGTGGCGGTGTGTGCTGTGGTGGTGGGGTGTTTGTGGGTGGGTGAGCTGGCTGGGGCTGGGTGGGTGGTGGGTTGTGTGTGTGGTGGTGGGTGTGTGTGTGTGGTGGTGGGTGTGTGGTGTGGTGCTGGTGGTGGGTGTGGGTGTGGTGGTGTGTTTGGTGTGGTGCGGTTTTTTGGTGGGTGTGTGGTGGCTGGTGTGTGCTGTGGTGTGGTGGTGGGGGGCTGGGCTGATGCTGGGTGGCTGTGCTGTGAGTGGGTGGTGTGGTGATGGTGGGCTGCGGTGTGGGAGGTGTGGTGAGTTTGTGGGCCTGTGCTGTGTCTGTGGTGTGCTTTTTAGGGTGTGGGTGTTGATGGGACTGGTGGCTGGTCAGGGGTGGTGTGTGGTGTGTGGTGTGTGTTGGCTGGCTGGTGGGGGGTGAGGGTGCTTGGGCAGGTGGGCTTTGGGCCTGTGGGGTGTTGGGTGGTGGTGATGGGGAGGTTGGGGGTGTGCTGGCTGTGGTCTGTGTTGTGTGGGTGTGGTTGTTTGTGGTGGGTGGCGTGGTAGCTGTGCGGGTGTCTGGGTGTGGTGGTGTGGGTGCTGTGGGTGCGGTGCTGGTGCGGGGGTATGCTGTGCTTGGCTGTGTGGTGGGTGGAGGTGAGGTGGTGGGGTGTGGCTGTGTTGGGTTGGGCGGGGTGTGTGGGTGGGCTGCTGGTGTGGTGGGTGGGTGTGTGTGTGGTGTGGTGGTGGTGGCTGGTGTGTGTTGTGTGTGTGGGCTGGGCTGGCTGTGATGTGGGTGTGTGGGGTGGGGGTGTGGGCTGCAGTGGTGGTGGGTGTGTGGGCTGTGTGTGGCTGTGGGCTGGGTGGGTGTGGGGACTGACTGGTGGGGTGTGGGGAGTGGCTGTGTGTGGGCTGTGAGCTGTGGCTGGTGGCGGTGAGGGGGTGTGTGTGAGGTGTGGTGGCTATGTGTGTGGTGCTGTACGGTGGGGGATGCTGTGTGTTGTGCTGTGTGGGTGTGTGTGGCTGTGTGTGATGGGCTGTGGTGGTTGTGGTGGTTGATTGGCTGTGTGTGGGGTGTGTGTGGTGGGATTTGTGTGTGCGGGGCTGTGGTGGTGGGTGGCTGGCTGTGGGGGCTGTGAGGCTGTGGTGGTGTGGCTGTTGGTTGTGTGTTTTGCTGCTGGTTGTGTGGCTATGGCTGGGGGTTGTGTGGTGAGGGTGCTTGGGGTGTGGTGCTGGTTCTGAGGTGCGGGGGTTGGGATGTGGGATGGCGGGTAGGGCACTGTGGTGTTGTGTGGGCGTGTGGGGGTGGTCTGATGGGCTGTGGCTGGGTGGGTTGACTGATGGGCTTCATGGGGAGGAGTGGTGGTGGGCTGTGGTGGGGTTGTAGTGGTGCTGGAGGCTGGTGTGTGCTGTGTGGGCTGTGGTGCTGTGGTGGGTGGTGGTGTGTGTGGAGCGCAGTGGGTTGGGTGTGGGTGGTGTGGTGTGCGTGTGGCTGACTGTGTGGGTTGTGCTGAGCTGGGGGGTGTGTGGCTGCGTCGGGTGGTTGAATGTGGTGTGTGTTGGGTGGGTGGGGTGTTGTGTGGGCTTGGTGGGCTGGCCTGCTGGCTGCTGGTCTCTGTGGGTGGGGCTGCTGCTGTGTGGTGGGCTGGGGGCGTGAGGGTGTGGGTGTGGCTGTTTGGGGTAGGGGTTGTTGGCACCCCCCTTTGGTGTGTGGGTGGGTGGATGATGTGGGATGTGGTGTGTGTGGAGTGGTGGTGTGGGTTGTGTGTGTTTGGTGGTGTGTGTGGGCTGGTGGCAGTGTTGCGGCTGTGTGCTGTGGTGTGGGTGGTGGGTGTGTGCTGTGGGCTGTTGATGTGGGGTGTGGTGTTGTGGGCTGTGTGGGGGCTGGCTGGTGGGCGTGAATGTGTGTGGCTTGGGGGCTGTGGTGCTGTTGTGGGTGGGGGCTGGGTGGGGGCTGTGGGGCTGTGGTGTCGTGATGGCTGTGTGGTGGAGGCTGGCGGTGGTGTGTGTTGATGGTGTGGATGGGTGGTGTGTGTTGGTGCTGTGGTGTGGATGCTGGGTGTGGCTGGTGATGCGGGGTGCGCTGATGGTGGCTGGTGGGCTGTGGCTGTGGGGCTGGTGGCTGGTGGGGTGGGTGGTGTGGCAGGGGTGTGTGTGGGTGGCTGTGTGGGCTCGGCTGTGCTGTGTGGCTGTGTGTGCTGCTGGAGAGTGTGTGAGTGATGTGTGTGACGGGTGGTGTGGTGGTGAGGGAACTGGGTGGGCGGTGTGGGTGATGGGCTGGTCTGGTGCTGCGCTGCGGGGGTGGTGGGGCGGTGGTTGGGCTGGGGCTGGTGGTTGGCGTTTCTGGTGTGGGAATGGGACGGGTGATTGAGGTGTGGTGTGAGTTGTGATGTGGTGGGTGTGTGTGGGCTGGCTGCTGCGCTGCTGCTTCGTGGGGGACTGCTGTGGTGAGAGGCGATGTGGGTTTTGGGTGTGTGGTTGCTGGCTGTGCTGGTGCTGTGTGAATGAGGGGTGGCTGTGGGGGTGTGATGGGGCTGTGTGTGAGCTGTGTGTGGGATGATGGGTGGTGTGTGGGTGCCGTGGTGTGTGGGGTGCTGGACTGGTGGTGTGCGTGGGCGGTGTGTGCGAGTGTGGGGGGTGAGGGGCTTGGAGTGGGGAGCTGCTGGGTGGTGTGGCTGTGGTGCTTGTGTGGTGTGTGGTGGGTGTGGTGCTTGGTGGCTGTGGCGTGTTGCATGCTGGTGGTGGGTGATGGTGGGCTGGTTGGGTGGGCTGTGTGGTGTGTGGGTGGTGGTGTTTTTTGTTGGTGGGGGGTGTCTGTGGCTGTGTGTGTGGCTGAGTGTGGCTGCGTGGGGGGGGGTGTGTGTGGCTGTGGGTGTGTGTGACTGGGTGTGGCTGTGGGGTGTGGTGGTGGAGGTGTGGGTGGTGGGCGGTGTGTGGAATGTGTGTGGTGGCTGTGGTGGGGTGGGTGTGGGCTGTGGGTGTGGGTGCTGGCTGGGGCTGTGTAGGGCTGTGGTGGCTTTGTGGGCTGGGTGTGTGGGGTGGGGGTTGTGGTGGTGTGGGTGGGTGGTAGGGGGGCGTGGTGTGGCTGTTGGGGAGGAGTGGTGTTGGTGGGTGCGGTGGTGGTGTGGTGGGGGCTGTGGATTAGTGTGTGAGCTGTTATGGGTGTGTGGGGGGCTGGGTGGTGGGCTGCTGTGGGGCGGGGGAGCTGGGTGGTGGGTGTTGGTGTATGGTGCTGGCTGACTGGGTGGTGGGATTCTGGGGGGTGGGGTGGGCTGGGGGGAGGGGTGTTGGGTGGGGCGGTGGGCTGTGTTGTGGCTGTGTGGTTGTCGTGTGATGGTGCGTGGGTGTTGGTGTGTGGTGATGCTGTGGGGTGGTAGGGTGGGGCGGGCGGGCTGTGTGTGTGTGTGGGTGTCTGAGTTGGTTCTGTGTGGGCTGGTGGTGTGGCTGCTGGTGGTGGCTGCGTGTGTGTGGGTGTGGGGCTGTGGTGACCCTGTGTGGAGGGGTGTGTGCTTGGTGTGTGCTGCTCTGTGTGTGTGGTGTGGACTGTGCGGGGGGTGTGGGTGTGGTGTGTGGCTGTGTGGTGGGTGCTGGTGTGAGGCTGTGGCGTGTGTGGGGGTGGTGTGGGATGGTTGGTGGGGCGCTGGTTGTGGTGTGTTGGGAGGCTGTTGGTGGCTGCTGTGGTGGGGAGGCTGGATGCGGGCGTGGGGTGGTGGGGGGAGTGTGTGCTGCTGGGTGGGTGGTGGCTGCTGCGTGGGTGGTAGTGTGATGGTGTGTGGGCTGATGGTGGGAGTGCCGGCTGTGGGTGGTTGGCTGGGGCCTGTGTGTGTGTTGTGGTGATGTTGTGGTGTTGAGCTGTGTGGGGTGTGTTGGTGTGGTTGGTGGCCTTTGGTGTGGTGGTGCTGTGTGGGCTGTGGTGGCTGGTGGGTGAGCTGTGCGGGGTGAGTTGATGAATTGTGGTGGCTGGCTGGGGAGGGTGCTGACTGGGCTGTGGGGGCTGTGGTGCCTGTGGGGCAGCTGGTGCTGCGCTGCGGGCTGGTGGTGGTTGTGCTGTGGATGGTGGGTGGACGTGTGCTGGTGTGTGTGTGTGTGTTGAGTTTTGTGCGGGGGTGGGGGGTGGTGTGGTGTGATGTGATGTGTGTGTGTGTGTGTGTGGCTGTTGTGGTGCATGGTTGGCGGTGTGTGTGTGTGGTGGGGTGCTGGCTGGGGTTGTGTTGGTGGGTATGGGCTGTGTGGGTGGGGGTCTGTGCTGGATGGTGTTTGATGCGTGGGTTGGGTGGCTGCTGGACTTTGGCTGGCCTGGCTGGTTCTGGTGGGCTGGTGGCTGGCTGCAGAGCTGGTTTGGGTGTGGGCGTGTGGGCTGTGTTTGGTGGGCTGGTGGTGGGCTGCGGGTGTGGGATGAGTTGCTGGTTGTGTGGCTGCTTGCTGGCTGCTTGGGCTGCTGTGGATGGTGATGTGTCTGTGTGGTGGGCTGATGGCTGTGGGGTGGTGGTGGGTGTTGGAGGGTGTATGGCTGAGGCGGTGATGTTGTTGGCTGTGGTGCTGGGCTGGTGATGTGCTGGCTGTGGGGTGGGGAGTGATGGTTGTGGGGGTGGTGTGCTGTGGGTGGCGTGTTGGGGTGTGTGTGGTGATGGTGGGGGTGTGCTTGCGTGAGCTGGCTGTGGGGTGTCGCTCGTGGGGAGGTCAGGCTGGCTGCTGGTGTGTGTGGTGGCTGTGGGGGCTTTGTGTGTGCAGGGGGCTAGTGGTGCCATGCCTGTTGTGTGTGCTCTGTGGCGTGTCGGCTGGGATGGGGGGGGGTGGGCTGGAGCTGTGCTGAGCTGGCTGTGTGGGTGCATGGGCTGGATGGCTGTGAGGAGCTGGCTGGGTGTTGGCTGGGGGTCGATGGGTGTGGGAGAGGTAGTTGCTGGGGGTGTGGGGGTGTGTGTGCTGTGGTGATGGGCTGTGTGGTGGTGGGCTGTGGTAATATGGGCTGTGTGGTGGTGGGCTGGTGCTGGGGCTGGGGGTGGGTGGGTAGGCTGTGGGTGTGGTTGGGCTTTGGGGCCTCTGGGTGGTGCGGGGGGGGGTGTGTGCTGGTGGGCTGTGTGTGTGGTGATGGGCTGCTCGGTGGCGTGTGGTGGTGTGTGTGGCTGTGTGGTGGCTGTGGGCTGGGATGGTGTGTGGGGTGTGTGGGCTGTGGGCTGTGGTGGCTTGGGGCGCTGCGCTGGTGGTTGGAGTGGAGAGGCTGGGTGTGGGTGGGTGGGTGTCTGGGGGGGGGTGTGTGGGTGTGTGTGTGGTTGCGTGTGTGTAGTGTGATGGGCTGCATGGTGGTGTGTGGGTCGCTGTGCGTGGGTGGGGCGTTTTGGTTGTTGGGGTTTTTTTTTTATGTTTTGGGGGCCCCTTTTTCTGGCTGAGGTGTGGCGCTGGTGGTGATGTGTGGGTGGGTGGTTGGCTGCTCTATGTGTGTGTGGGCTGCTGGGTGTGGCGCTGTGTGGAGTGGTGTGAATGTGGGGTTGGATGGGTGGCTGTGGTAGCTGGTGAGGTTACTGTGTGGCTGGGTGGTTGGGGGGGCGGTGGTGTGTGATGTTGTGTTGTGCATTATGGTGTGCACTTGATGGTGGGGTGTGTGGTTGAGGGCTGGGGTGGTTGTGCTGTGGTGTGGTGTGTGGCTGCTGTGTTTGGGTTGGCGGTAGGCTGGGGTGGTTATTGTGTGTGTTGGAGGTGGCTGTGGGGTTGCTGGGTGGGCCTGGTGGGTGGTGGTGTGGGGCGGTCGGTGATGTGACAGCTGGTGGATGGGCTGGACATTGTCTGTGGTGGGGCTGAATGAGGTTGTGTGTGGGGGCTGGTGGGGTGTGCAGCTGGCTGTGTCCTGTGTGTGACGTGTGGTGGTGGGGGGTGAATAGCTGGTTGGGTGCTGTGGTGGGGTGTGGGGGTGTGGCTGGTGTGTGGTGTGTGTGGGGTGTGGGCTGTTGTGCTGTGTGTGGGGTGGGAGTGTGATGGCTGTGTGGTGTGTGGCTTGGTGTGGTGTGTGTGGTGGGGGCCTGGCTGGTATGGGTGGCTGGCTTGTGGGGTGGGGTGAGTGTGGTGCGCTGTGGGCTGGGCTTGGTTGTGGCTGTGGTGTGGTGGTGATGTGTTGCTGGTGGTGTGGGCTGTTGGGTTGTGTGCTGTGTGATGGGCAGGTGATGGTGGGTGTGTTGGCTGTGAAGTGTGTGGGTTGGGTGGCAGGTGTGGTGCTGGGGGGCTGTTTGGTGGGTGTGTGTGGGTGTTGTGTGGGTGGTGAGGCTGTGTGGGTGTGGGTGGGTGGTTGGGGTGGTGGTGTGTTGTGGAGGGGTGTGGCATGTGCGGGTGTCGGCTGGTTGCTGGGTGTTGGTGTGTGTGTGGGTGATGGTGTGTGTGTGGGTGTGGGGTGCTGCTGTGGTGTGTGGGTGTGTGTGTGGCTGCGTGGGCTGTGGAGGTGCTGTGCCTGGGGTGCGGGCTTGTGCTTGGTTGGGTGTGGTGTGTGTGTGCTGCTGGTTTGGGTTACGCAAGGGGTGGTGGGGTTTGTGGGGGTGGCTGGCGTCGGCTTGTGTGGTGTGGGTGGTTGCGTGTGTGAGCTGCTGTGGTTCGTGGTGGTGGTGTGGTGGGTTTGTGGTAGGTGCTGTGGGTGGGTGTGGTGGTGTGGAGAGTGGGTGGGCAAGGTTGTGTGTGCGGTGGTGGTGTTGGTGTGCTGGTGTCTGGGTTGGGTGGTGTGGTGGTGTTGACTGGGTTGGGTGGTGTGTGTTGCTGTGTGTGTGCGCTTGGTGTGTGAGTGTGGATGTGTGTTGTTGTGCGTGTGATGTGGGGTGGCTGTGGGTGTTGATGAGGGGGTGGGCTGGTGCTGGCTTGGCTCCTTTGGGGGGCTGGTTGTGCTGACTGCTGTGCCTGGGTGGTGTGAGGGGGCTTGTGCTGTGGTGGTGTGTGGTGTGTGTGACTGGTGGTGGTTGGTGTGTGGTTTTCGGTGTGGCTGCTGTGGGGGGTGGCTGATGGCTGGTGTGGTGGGAGTGGCTGGGTAGTGTGGTGTGGTTGAGGGTGGTGGCTGTGTGTGGGTGGGTTGTTGCGCTGGCTGCTGGTTGTTCTGCCTTGGGGTGGGTTGGGTGGGGTGTGGGGCTGGCTGCGCTGTGTGAGTGGTGGTGGTGTGTTGTGTGGTGCTGGCTGGTGGAGGCTGTGTGGATGGTGTGGATGGGTGTGTGGATGGGTGGGTGGGCCGCTGTGGGTGGGGTTGTGGGGGGGTGATGTTGATGGTGGCTGTGATGTGTGGCTGGTGGGCTGGTGGCTGTGGGGCTGCTGGGTGGCTGTGTGGTAGGTTGGGGTGTGTTGGCTGCTGATGTGATGCTGGGTTGGTGAGTGCTTGGGGCCTGGGTTGTGTGATTGGTGGTGTGTGGTGTTTGTGTGTGTCTGGGTGGGCTGAGGGGTGTGGCTGTGGTGTTGGCGAGTGGGGTGGCTGTTTGCTAGGGGTGTGATGGCAGTGTATGGAATGTGGGTGTGGGGTGGTGTTGGTGAGGGCTGATGGGGTGGGTGGTTTGGAGAGGCTGGTGGCTGGTGGGTATCTGGTGTGGGTGGTGGTTGGGTTACGCTGGTGATTGGCTGGTGGTGGCTGTGGGGGGGGGTGGTGCTGCGGCTGTGGCTGTGTGGTGGCGTGTGTGGCGTGTGGTGCGCTGGGTTGAGCTGGATGTGGCTGTGGTGTTGTCGTGTGGCTGGGTCCTGGTGTGTGGTGCGTTTGCTGTGAGTGTGGCGGGCGGTGCTGTCGTGGTCGCTGGGTGGGATGATGCTGGACAGGCTGCTGGGAGCGGGTGTGTGGTGTGGTGTGTGTGCGGGGGTGTGCTGTGCTTAGTGCTGTGGGTGGCTGTGTGTGGTGGTGTGTTGGGTGTGTGGGTGTGGTGGCGGTGTTGTGGGCCTGTGTCTGGCTGTGGGTGTGATGAGGTGGGTTGGTGTGGTGTGTTGTGTGTGCTGCGAGCTGGCGTGAGTGGATGGGGGGTGGTGGGTGTGTGCCGTGCGTGGGGCTGTGTTGCTGGTGCTGTGCGTGGGGGGCTGTTGGTGATGCGGTGTGGTGGGTTGTGGCTGGGTGGTGGTGGGGCTGTGTGTGAGGGTGTGGAGCTGAGTGTGCTGGTAGGGGTTGGGGGTGCTTGGTGGTGGGCTGTGTGTGCGGTGAGATGGTGGTGGGGTGGCTTGGTTGGTGTGTGCGGGCTGGTGTGTGGTGGGGTGTGCTGGGTGTTAGGTGTGTGGTGAAGCTTGGCTGGTGGATGATGGTGCGGTGTGGGTGTGTGGGTGGTTGAGCTGGGTTGCTGGTGTGTGGGTGTGAGGGGGTGGCTGGTGGCTGGTGGGTGTGCTGCCTGGTTGGGGCCTGTCGGTTGTGTGTGTGCTGGGTGTGGCTGTGTGCTGGCTGTGTGCTGGCTGGGGGTGATGCTGGTGAGTGGGGTGTGGTTGGGTGAGGTGTGTGATGTGGTGTGGGGTGTGAGTTGGTTGGTCGTGGGTGTGGTTGTGGGGGGTGGCATGTGCGTTGGTGGGTGGTGGTGCCTGGTGGTGTGGTGATGTTCTGGGTGGGGTGGGTGCCTAGTTTGTTGTTGGTGTGTTGGTGTTTTTTTTTGTGCTGTGTGGTGCGAGTGAGGTGTTGTGCCTGTGGGGCTGTGGGCAGGTGGCTGGGTGTTGCTGGTGGTGGTGGCTGGGTGGGGTGGTGGGGAGTGTGGCTGTGCTGGCTGGGATGTTTGTGGGGGGTGGTTTGGTGTGGCCTGATGTGTGCTGAGTTGGGGTGTGTTCTGTGGTGGGTGGGGCGGTGAAGCTTTGATGCGAAGGAGAGGTGGTCCTGGTGTGGCTGGATAGGGGATGTGTGGTGGGATGCTGTGTGCGGCTGTGAGTGGGCCTTGGGGGTGTTGTATGGCTGTGTTGAGGCTGGTGTGTGGGGGGCGCAGAGGGGGAGCTGGTGGGGGGTGGTGGTGGCAGCTGTGTTGTGTTTTTGTTGGAGTGTGTGTGGATGGGGGTGTGTGTGTGTGGAGTCGGTGAGGGTGGAGGTGCGTGGGTGCTTGGTGCTGCTGGCTGTGATGTGGTGGTTGAGGTGTGGTGGTGGGGTGTGGGGGGGGTGTGGGCTTGGCTGTTGGTGGGGCTGTGTGGGGCTGTTTGGGGTTGTGTGCCTGCTGCTGGGGGGTGGGGGGGGGGGGTGCGCTGTGTGTGACGTGTGTGGTGTGGTGCTGTGTGTGGGGTGGGTGGTGTGGTGGGGTGCTGTATGTGGGTGGGTGTTGGTGTGGTGTGGGGTGGGCTGCGTGGCTGTGTGGGGGGGCCTGTTGGTGGTGTTGAGTGGCCTCTGTGCGAGAGGTGTGTGTGTGGTTGTGGTGGTGGTGGGGGTGCTGCTGGTGGTGGCTGTGGTGTTGGTGGTGGTGGCTGGTGGGGTGGGTAGGTGGGTGTTGGTGGGTGGATGGTTGCTGTGATGTGGAGGTGGTGAGGTGTGGTGGGTGGATGTGTGGTGGGGTGTAGGCTGAGCTGTGATGATGGTGTGTGTGGTTGTGGTGGGGTGGTGGGGCTGTTGGGTGGTGTGTGTGGTGGGTGTGGCTGGTGGTGTGGTGTGTGTGGGTTGCTGGGGTGGGGGTGTGTGGTTGGGTGTGTGTGGTGTGGAGGTGAGTGTGGGGGGTGTGTGGGGAGTGATGGGTATGGCTGTTTTGTGTGGCTGGTGTGGTGCTGGGTGGGTGATGTGAGTGGACTGCGGTGTGGCTGAGGTGATGGTCGATGGGGCTGGGTGGTGGGTGCTGTGTGTTGCTGTGGTGGGGTGGTTTGGGGGTTTGCTGGGGTGGGTGGTGCTTTTGTGGTGCTGCTTGTCGGGCTTGTGGTGGTGGTGGGCTGGTGTGGCGGGTGGTGGCTGCTGATTTGGGCTCTGAGGTGTGTGCTGTGAGTGCTGGGTAGCTGGCCTGGCTGGGGTCTGTTGGCCTGGGCGTGGTGGGGTGTGCCTGTGGTGGCATGGTGGTTGCGTGTGTGTCTGGGATGGGTTGGTTTGGGGTGGGTGTGGTGCGCGGTGATGCTGGTTGTTGGGTGGCTGTGGGTGTGTGCTGGGCTGGGTGTGGGTGGCTTGGGTGGTGTGCTGGGTGTGTGTGGTGGCTGGGTGGGTGTGTGGGGTGTGTTTGGGGCTGTGGGTGTGTGTGGGTGGCCTGATGGGTGTGGTGGTGGTGCTGCTGGGTGATGTGAGGGTGCTGTGGGCTGGGTGTTGTTCTGAGTGAGGTTGCGATGTGCTTGCTTGGGTGTGTGTGTGGGTGAGTGGGATGGGTTGCTGGGTGTGGTGGTCGTGTTGATGTGAGGTGTCTGTGGTGTTGGGTGGTGGTTGTGGGTGGGTGCGTGGTGGTGGATGTGGGGCTGTGTGCGAGTGAGGGGGGGTGCCTGGGCTCGGGGGTGGTGACTGTGTGGTAGATGTTGGGGGCTGCGTGTGTGTCTGATGGCTGGTTTGGCCTGGGCTGTGGGTGGGAGTGTGGTGGTGTGTGTGGGTTGTGTGCTGGGTGTTGTGTGGTGTGTGCGGGCGCTGTGTGAGCAGCTTAAGGGGTGGCTGGGGGGTTTGGTGGTGTGGGTGGGTGGTGTGGTGTGAGTGTGTGGGGGTGTGTCGTTGTGTGGGTGGGGTTCTGGTGGGGAGTGTGGGTGCATGTTGGTTGTGTGCGTGTTGTGGGTGGGCTGTGAGTGTGTGTGTTGTGTGTGACGTGTAGTGTGCTTGTGCTGGTGGTAGCTGTGGACTGATGAGTGGGCTGTGAGGGCAGTTGGGGCTGGGGGCTTGTGTGGCTGTGTGGATGGGGGGTGTGTGCTGTGTGGCTGCTGTTGGCTTGGGGTGGGGGGGTGTGATGTGTTGTGTGTTGGGTGTTGCTGCTGGGCTGGTGGGTGTGGGTGGGCTGGTGCGTGGGGGGCGTGGTGGGGGGCCTGGGTGGTTGTTGATGTGGTGTTGTGTGTGTGTGGTGGAAGCTGGGGTGGGTGCTGTGTGTGTGGGGCTGGGTGTGGGTTTGCGGGCTTGGGTGTGCTAGGGTGTGTGGTGGTGGTGGTGTTTTGGTGGTGGATGCTGTTGGGGGTGTGCGGTGCGCTGTGGGGTTCTGGGGTGCTGCAGGGTGCTGCGGGCGTTGGGGTATGTGTTGTGGTGGGCCTGGTTGGGGCTGTTGTGTGCTGTGGGGCTGGGGCTGTGGGATGGAGTGATTGGCTGGCTGTTTGGTTGTGGCGGCTGTGTGCTGGGGGTGGTGTGTGATGGTGTGTGGGTGTTTGTGGTTGAGTGGTGGAGGGGGGGTGTGTGGTGGTGTGTGGTGTTGTGTGTGTGGGTGTGTGTGGTGGATGGTGGTGTGAGGGGTGTGTGGCCTGCGGGGTGGCTGCTGGTGTCGTGGTGGCTGGTGGTGGTGTGAGTTTTGCTGGGTGCGGGCTGCTGTGTGGGGGGAGGGTGGGGGGGGCTGGCTGCTGGGGGTGGTGGGAGTGTTGTGTGGCTGCTGGTGAGGGTGGGCGTGGTGGCGGTGCTGTGATGTGTTGTTGGTGGTAGGGGCTGCGTGGTGTGGGCTGTGAGGGGGGGATGGATCTGAGCGTGGCTGAGTGATGGTGTGGTGCTTGGCTGTGGGGGGGGTGCTGTGTGTGGTGCTGGTTGGCTGGGAGCTGTGTGGTGGGTTGTGGGTGGAAGCTGTGGTGTGGGGGCTGTGGGCTGTGGGGGTGTGTTGGGTGTGTTTGGGTTGGGGTGGCCTGTGGTGTGGTGGGGTGTGTGGGTGGCTGGTGCTGTGTTGGTGTGCTGGTGTGTGGGTAGCTGGTGTGTTGGTGGCTGGTGTGCCTGGGTGGCTGGTGGGGTGGGCAGTGGTGGTGGGGGTCGTGTAGTGTGCTGGTGTGTGCTGGGTGATGTGGGTGCTGTGGGTGTGGTGAGCTGGTGGTGGGTGGCTGTGTGTGTGGCTGTCGTGTGGTTTGTGGGTGCTGCTTGGTCTGTGCGCTGGGTGTGTGGGGGGGTGGTGCTTGGAGGGGTTGGGTGTGGGGCTGTGGTGGGCCGTGCCTGGTGCTGGGATTGGTGATCTGGCCTGGTGGGCTGGGGGGTGGTGCTGGGACGATGGTGGTGTGATCTGTGTGTGTGGTGGGCTGGCAGCTGGCAATGGTGGGGGCTGTGTGGGTGTCTGTGTGGGGCTGTGTTTGGTGGTGTGATGGCTGTGGTGGGCTGTGGCTGGCTGTGTGTTGTGGGGGTGTGTGGATGGGCTGGTGGGTGTGTGTGGGGTGTGGTGTTGAGTGTGTTGGCTGGGGTGTGTGGGGGGCTGTGGTGGTGGGTGGGGTGGGGGGATGAGCTGGTGGTGGGGGTGGAGGCTGAAGGTTGTTGCTGGGGAGGGAGTGTTGGGGTGTGGTGGTGGGTGGGCTGGGTGTGGGTGGGGGTTGGGGTGGGGGGGTGTGGGGGGTTGTGGGTTGGGTGTGTGTGGGGGTGGGCCCGGGGGGGGGGGGATTGTTTGGGGGGGCGGGGTGGTGGGGGGGTGGTTGGGTTTGGGTGTGTGGGTGGTGGTTGGGGGGTGGGCTGGTTGGTGGGGGGGGGGTGTGGGGGTGGTGGGGGGGGGTGGGGGGCTGCTTTTGGGGGGTGGGGCTGGGGGGTGTGGTGTGTTGGGGGTTTGGGGGTGGGTTGAGGGGTGGGGGTGGGGGTGCTGCTGGGTTTTGGGGGTGGGGGGCTTTTGGGTTGGGGGTTTGGGTGGGGGGTTTGGGGGGGGGGTGGGGGGGGTGGGGTGTTTGGGTTTTGGGTGGCTGGGCTTTTTGGGGGGGTTTTGGGCTTTGGGGGGGGGAAATGTGGGGGTTGGGGGTGCTGTGGGTGGGTGTGTGGGGGGCTGGGGGTGCCGTTGGGGGTGGGTTGGGTGGGAAGGTGTGTGGATGGCTTTTTGGGGTGGGGGGAGGCTGTTTGGTTTTGGGTGGTGTGGGTGTGGGGGGGTTTTGGGGGGGTGGGGTGTGGCTGGGGGGGGTTTTGGGGGTGGGTTTTGGGGGGGGTGGGGGTTGGGGCCTGGGCTGTGGAGGGGGGTGTTGGGGGGGGGGGGGGGGGGGGGGGGTGGTGGGGTGTGGCGGGGGGGGTGGGGATGTGTTGGGGTGGGGTTTTGGGTTGGGGGGGGGGGGGGGGTTGGTGGTGGGGGTGGGGGGGGTGGTGGGGTTGGTGGTGGGGGTTTGGTGTGGGGTGTGTTCTGGGTGGTGCTGGTGGGGTGGGTGGGTTTTGGGGTGGGCTTGGGGGTGGGGGGGGCTCCCCCCTGTGGGGGGGGGGGGTGGGGGGGGGGTGGGGGGGGGTGGGTGGGGGGCTGGTGGTGTGTGGGGGTTTGGGTGTTTTTGGGGGGGCGTGGGCAGGGTGTGGGTGGGGGGGTGTGGGGGGGGGGTGGGGGGCTGTGGGTTGGGTGGGGGTTTTGGGTGGTGGCGGTTTTTGGGGGGTGGGTGCCCGGGGCTTTGGGGGGGTGGGGTTTCTGGGGGGGGTTGGGGGGGTGGGTTTGGGTGGGGTGTGTTGGTTGGGGTGTGTGGGGGTGGCCCGGGGTGGGGGTGTGGTGGTGTGTTGGGGCGTTTTGTGTGGTGGGGTGGGTGGGGGGGGGGGGGTGGGGGTGCTGGGGGGTGGGGGTTGGGGGCGGTTTTGGGGGGGGGGTGGGGGGTTTTGGGGGTGGTTTGGGTTGGGGGTGTGGGTGGTGTGAGGGGGGGTTTCGTGGGGGTGGGGGCTGTGGGGGTTGGGCTGGTTTTTTGGGGGGGGCGGGGGGTGTTTTGGGGCTGGGGGGG
>JAODAL010074143.1:0-14481 GCA_025379985.1 Phyllomedusa bahiana
GAAAAAAGAAAAAAAAACCCCAGGGTTTGGGCTTGCAAGGGATTTGTGCTGTAACAAAAATGTTACCCTTACTACATTTTGGCTACCACGCTCTTTTCATAAAAAGACCTTTCTTTGACTACAGAGAGGAAAAGGGCCCGGTGATGTCACTGCTGGGTCACATATTGCAATTTAAACAAATACAAAACGCCCCCTTCTGACACACAGACTGAAAAACTGGATGCAGGAGGTATGAAATGAGGTAAATGAGGAGGTATGAAATGGCAAAACCCCTTTAAAGGGTGAAAACCAATCTACTTCTAGCACTCTGCTCCTCTCATTGTGGTTTTAAAACCAAAAACTCATGGGGACTCAACGGACTTATCGCCTGCAAGTGACAGATAGTAACATAAAAGCTGAACCTCAGCTAGAACCTAAAGTTTTGATGAAGTTAATGGATTGTTTTATTTTTTTTTTCTATTCTAAAAGTATTTCTAAACAGTCCCCGGGGCTAGAGTAGTAAATCATCAGCCTGTAAAGGGGGAACTCTGATCTCTACTATCCATGGTAGTCTAAGGTTATGGATTAACCCTCCCACCTCCCCCACAAACTTTTTAAAGCATCTCAGACTGGGGGGCCCCCCAAACCTGGGGGCCCCCAGTGAAGAATTAATGGGGGCCCCCCAATTGGAGGGGGTTGGGGGTTTTGGGGCCCACCATTGGAGCCCTGGGGCCTTGTAACCCACCATGGAGTTATCCCTTGTGGCCCACCTGAAGTGTATTCTTTTTGGGGCCACCAGTGGAGCTGATCCTTGGGTCCCACCAGTGGAGTTGTTACTTGGTGCCCACCATGAGTTTTATTTTTGGGGGGGCCGCCAGTGAAATTGATTCTGGGGGGCCCCAATGAATTGATCCTTTTAACCCACCAGGGGTTATCCCTTTTAACCCAACAGTGGAGTTGAAATTTTTGGGCCCACGATGGGTTGGTTTTTGGGCCCACCAGGGATTGGTTCTTAGGGCCCACCATGGGGTTTATTTTTTAGGGGCCCCCCCTTTTGGGGGTTTTATTCTTAGGGCCCACCATTGGGAAAATTGATTTTGGCCCACCAGGGGATTGATTCTTGGGCCCGCCCCCGTGGGGTTTATTCTTTGGGGCCACCATGGAGTTGTTCTTTTGGGGCCCCCGTGATTGATTATTGTGGGCACCATGGAGAAGATTCTTTGGCCCACCATGGATTTTTCTGGTGCCCACCAGTGGAATTGATCCTTGTAACCCACCAGTGGAGTTGATCCTTGTGGCCCACCAGTGGAGTTCATCCTTGGAGCCCACACTTCTGCTACTATGTATAACTGCACATACTGTACATACCTCTTGCTTTTCCCGACCTTTTTTCTCTCCTTCTTCCTACAAAGCCCCCCCAAAAGGGCCCCCAAACCCTTACCAGTGGGCCACTCCCCCAATTTCCCTTCCTCCCCTAGTTCCATCCGAGGGTGTGGTTTAAAAGTCATCTGCAGTGGCTAATGGTTTAAAATCCACACGTGACTCTTATCATCCTGACACACGAGTTGTACCCTCATACTCACAATGGAATCCCAGCTGTTTTGCAATCATGGATTGGATCGGGGATAGGTTTGTTTCTTGCCTTTTAACACCTTAGATGCTGCAGTCAATAGTGATCGTGATATGTAAGGGTGTGAGAGAGGATGGGGCTTCCGGTGTCAGTGGTAGCTGCCAAACACAATCTAAGGCTGCGGTAGATTGCCCGTGGCCATACCATATACATCCATAGAAAGGTAGCACAATTGTTGTCCATACCGTAAAAAAAATATATATATATATAATCCAAAAAAAAGTCAAAATTCAAAACTTACAATTCTTCGAAGAGGACAATGAAAAAGTCAAAAAATTATGCTTAAAGGGGTTGTATCATTTCATTAAATGGTCTTCAGAATAAGGGGACAGTGAAAACAAGCAACTTTGCAATTGGATGTCATTTGCAAAGCTGT
Source organism: Phyllomedusa bahiana (assembly GCA_025379985.1). NCBI lineage: Eukaryota > Metazoa > Chordata > Amphibia > Anura > Hylidae > Phyllomedusa > Phyllomedusa bahiana. Next base: position 1,986 of record JAODAL010074143.1, read on the forward strand.
CTTATCACAGTCTGCCTTATCTTCGTTTTATGTAAACATTGTTCCCCAGTGCCGGTCGGATTCCACCTCCTTGCATTTCATTGGCTGACGGCTCTACTAATTTACATTGTGTCTGGCCCCCCGGTCGTATTCACAAAAGCGCGCATTCCTGCCTCTCTCATTCAGAATAAAGGGCCGGAAGCATTTCACTCTGCACAGCCAGCAGCTCCACAGTAACACTGCAGCTGCTTCTACAATCAGAAAACAGCAGAATTGTGCCTCGGTGCCTAATGCTCCTTCGTGTAAGGGGCCGACAACATTTCACTCTGCACAGCCACCAGCTCCTCAGTGCCACTGCAGCTGCTTCTACAATCAGAAAACAGCAGAATTGTGCCTCCTGCATAGAAGGGAGACGGATCTGTGCTCTGGAGGAGTTCATAGAAGACTGGATTCAACTGTAACAAACCTCCAGCTGTGAGAGGAGAAGAGATCAGTGCTCTGAGTTCATAGAAGACTGTCTAGACTGAATGCAGGCCTGTAGTATGTAAAAAAAACAGCTCATACAAAATAAGACTGCAAAAGGAGAGGAATGACACAGTGACATGTGGAGAGGGCGGGGGAGGGATTGAACACACTGACTCGGGAGCAAGCATGAACAGTGAAGGGGGAAGATTATGTCATCCCCCTTCAGTTAAGAAACGCCCCTGGATTTCAGGAACTGAGAAAGTCAAGCTACAAGAGAACAGCCGAACTGATGAAGTGATACATCGCCTTTAAGCTCAAAACAGGTCTGGTTGGTAAGATGTTAATATACCATATCCCTGGTGGTCAAGGGTGGTTTAGTCGTTAGTGATACAGCTACATGACTTCACATACCAGTCTGCGCACAAGAGGACTATGCAGGAAGTGATCACAATGTATCTAATATTGCACAATAGTATATATATATATATATATATATATATATATATATATGTGTGTGTGGGTGTAAAAGTATAGACTAGGATGGTGAAGTGGTAAATAGCGGGACTCTGAATTGGTAGGAATTCCTTGTAGGGGGATAAAGTTTTTTTTTCTTGAGCCAGAGGTCCAAATCCAATGCATTCAGGTAAGTGACAAAATTTTTTGTGCTTGGAGTCATCACTAGGGGGAGCTCACTGCTTGGGAATTTATATTGCTCCCATTAAGCATAGTGATAAATCCGTATGCAGTGCGCTTCCCCCAGTGGCAGCAGGAGGAACTGCTTCTGGCAAGTGGCTGAACCATCCACCCATTTTTGGTTTGCATAAGATATATATATGATCTCTGAATGTTTTTTTGCAGAGTTCACAATATTTTCTCAACCTTTAAGGATATGATTATGTCTGCTCCTTTTTTTTCTCTTCTGCACCTATAATAGAGGTCTCACATGAGGTCCGGATGACTTCTGAGAAGTGACATCACTAATGTGTATAAATAGAGTCACGGCTCCACGCCCCCGCAAGATAAAAGTTCTGTCTACAAAGACTTTCATTTCTTTCATGTCTAAAATGGTTATTAAAATTCTTTCTGGATCTTTGCAGGAAGCAGAGAATTTCCCATCTCTTTCAGGTGATAAGTAGCGTCAATCTCTCGTATAATTAATTGCTGCATCAGGAATCTATCATCGGAGATCCCCATAGCGAGGGAGGCAAGATATTATAATATAACATTATACTAATATTATATTTTATTCTATGTATACGCAGTGGGTTGCAAAAGACTTCCCACCCCTTGAACTGTTCATCATTTTTAAATGTTACAGTCACAAATTTCAATGTCATTTATTGATATTTTATGTGATTAAGCAGCACAAAGTAGTAAGTATTTGTGAAGTGTAAAGAAAATTATACCATATTCCAAATATTTGCAAATTAAAAAACTGTATCGGGCCCCCTGTACTCTGATACCACCAAAAAAAATCCTGTGTGACCAATGGCCTTAAAGGGGTTGTCTCACTACAAGGATTGCTGCTTTTTATGTTAAAGATATTGCAAATACAAGTCACTTTTTGCATTTTGTCCATTTTGCCCCCTTTTTTCCCCCCCCTGGGGGGGGCTCACTCCGGGGCGCTGTAGCTGGGCCTTTTTTCCCCTTTCCCGGGTGCCACCGGTTGCTATAGCACCCGGTTTTTCAATCCTTATAGGGTCAGACTGGTTTTTTTTATAAGCTGGGCACTGGCCTAGAAAACCGTCCCCCCCCCAAAAAAAAAAAAGAAAAAGGAATGAGTGAAAAGGGTAACAACCCCCTTAACAAAATACCGGGAAATTAAAGAACTTTTTGCATCACATTTCAAAAAAATTTTTCCCTTTTAAAAAATTTTGGTAAAAAATTTTTTTTGGCCCCCCCCACTTTTTCCTTTAAAAAGGCCCTTTGTATTTTATTTAATAGAAACGGCCTTCAGGAAAACCCCCCTAAAGAAAAAAAACAAACAAAAAAAAAAAAAAAAAAAAAAAAAAAAAAAAAAAAAAAAACAAAAAAAAAAAAAAAAAAAAAAAAAAAAAAAAAAAAGAAATAAAAAAAAAAAAAAAGAGAGAAAAAAAAAAAAAAAAATCACCCAATGCAAGCTGCCCATATCCTTAGATGACAAGCCTGTATGTGAGGCAGTAGTTTTGAAACCAAAATGGACGTGCACCCTTTCCCTTTCCCAATCGAGGTTAAACAATGTTCAACCAATTAACGGATGGTTTCAATGCACACAAAACATTTCTGAAAAACGTAAACAAAATTGGTCCACTGGCAGGCTGCGGCACACATGTAATTATAATGAAACAACAACAATCGACCGGCCCTTAAGAATCACCTAATTGGTAAAGAACACATCTGTGTGTCAATTCTCAATACACAGCTGTTTTGGGGAAAGCTTCAGAGTTGTTAGAGAATATTATGAACAAACAGCATCAGAAAAACCCGGACACACAGACAGCTCAGGATAAAGTTGTGGCAAAGTGATTGTCAGGGAAAAAAAAAAAATTGGGCCAAGCCTGACAGCTCATGGCACTGTTCAATTTCCCTCATCCGAATGGGAGAATAGGCACAACTGCTAACCTACAAGACGTGCCGGCACCTAAATGACAAGGAAGCACAATTAGAGAAGCACAAGAGGCCCAGGTCACTTTGGAGGATTATAGAGATTACAGCTCCCTGTCCACAGGGACTCTTAGTCCCTGTTCTCCACAAATCGGTCTTTATGGGGGAGGGCAAAGAAAGCCCTTATTTAAAGCCCTAAGAAGTCTGGGCTGCAGAAAGCTCTGTAGGGACACAGCACAGTGGGAAAAGGGCTCGGTCTGGTATCCCCCTGAACACACCATCCCCACCGGGAAGCCGGGGTGGCCGCAGCATGCAGAAGGGAGGCTTTGCTCACAAAATGGATGAGCTAAATACAGGACAATCCTGGAGGAAAACCTGTTAAAGACTGCAAAAGACTTGAGACTGGAGTGTAGGTTCATCTTCCAGCAGAACACTTATTAATAATAACACTTATGTATTACTCATGAGAACACCTATTTATACTCTCTGATGTCACCATTGTGTGCTTGAAAGAGGCGCAGTGTGTGAGCTAAACTGTTGCTCTCTGTGGACATGCTGGAATAAAGACTGCAGAGTGCTGCAGCTTGTTTCATTTTTTTATACTGGCTGTAGATGTGCTGACATCGACTCCTTGCTCTGCTTGCACATACCTTTCTGGACTCTAGAAGTCCTGCTCTATTTTTTGGTTCTATACTATCTATCTATATATCTATGTATCATATCTATCTATCTATCTCATATCTATCTATATCTATCTATCTATCTATCTATCTATCTCATATCTATCTCATATCTATCTATCTATCCATCTCATATCTATCTCATATCTATCTATCTCATATCTATCTATCTATCTCATATCTATCTCATATCTATCTATCTCGTATCTATCTATCTCATATCTATCTATCTCATATCCATCTCATATCTATCTATCTATCTCATATCTCTCTATCTATCCATCTCATTCAAATCCATATCTATCTACTATATAATCTATATCTATCTCATATCTACTCATATCTATCTATCTCATATCCATCTATCTATCTCATATCTATCTATCTATCCATCTCATATCTATTTTCTATCTATCTATCTCCATATCTATCTATCTATTCATATCTATCTCATAATCTATTCTATATCGTATCTATCTATCTCATATCTATCTATCTCATACCCCATCTCATATCTATCTATCTATCTCATATCTATCTATCTATCCATCTCATATCTATCTATCTATCTATCTATCTATCTATCTCATATCTATCTATCTCATATCTATCTATCTCATATATCTCATATCTATCTATTTCATATCTATCTATCTCATATCCATCTCATATCTATCTATCTATCTATCTATCTCATATCTATCTATCATCTATCTCATATCTATCTATCTATCTATCTCATATCTATCTATCTATCTATCTATCTATCTATCTCATATCTATCTATCTATCTATCTATCTATCCCATATCTATCTATCTATCTATCTATCTACTATATCATATTTATCTATCTATCTATCTATCTCATATCTATCTATCTCATATCTATCTATCTATCTCATATCTATCTATCTCATATCTATCTATCATCTATCTATCTCATATCTATCTATCTATCTCATATCTATCTATCTATCTATCTATCTCATATCTATCTATCTCATATCTATCTATCTCATATCCATCTCATATCTATCTATCTCATATCTATCCATCTCATATCTATCTATCTATCTATCTATCATCTATCTCATATCTATCTATCTCATATCTATCTATCATCTATCTCATATCTATCTATCTATCTCATATCTATCTATCTATCTCATATCTATCTATCTATCTAACAATACAATATCTATCTATTTCATATCTATCTCATATCTATCTATCTCATATCTATCTATCTCATATCTATTTATCCCATATCTATCTATCTATCTCATATCTATCTATCTCATATCTATCTATCTCATATCTATCTATCTCATATCTATCTCATATCTATCTATCTATCTATCTCATATTTATCTATATCTATTTATCGATCTATCCAATATCTATCTATCTCATATCTATCTACCTCATATCTATCTATCTCATATCTATCTATCTATCTCATATCTATCTATCTATCTATCTATCTATCTATCTATCTCATATCTATCTATCTCATATCTATCTATCTCATATCTTTCTATCTAATATCTATCTATCTATCTAATATCTATCTATCTCATATCTATCTATCTATCTCATATCTATCCATCTCATATCTATCTATCTACCTATCTCATATCTATCCCATATCTATCTATCTATCTCATATCTATCTATCTATCTATCTATCTATCTCATATCTATCTATCTATCTATCTATCTATCCATCTATCTCATATCTATCTATTTATCTATCTCATATCTATCTATCTCATATCTATCTATCTCATATCTATCTCATATCTATCTATCCCATATCTATCTATCTATCTATCTATCTATCTATCTATCTCATATCTATCTATCTCATATCTATCTATCTATCTATCTATCTATCTATCTATCTATCTCATATCTATCTATCTCATATCTATCTATCTATCTCATATCTATCTATCTCATATCTATCTATCTCATATCTATCTATCTATCTATCTCATATCTATCTATCTCATATTGATCTATCTATCTATATCTATTTATCGATCTATCTATCTATCTATCTATCTATCTATCTATCTATCTATCTATCTATCTATCTATCTCATATCTATCTATCTATCTATCTATCTATCTAATACAGGGGTGTTACTACCGGGGTAGCAGGCAAAGCAGCTGCTACGGGGCCCGCACCACTAGGGGGCCCCGTGGGGGGGGAGCAGCTACTTCGTCTGCTAGCCTTGTAGTGTTCTGTCTATGTATCCTCCCCAGCGGGCTCTATGCTTAAATGTTGCTGTAATCACTCTCCCTCACATACAGTACAATAAAGTTTCCGGACAGAGCGGGGAGGGGGCGAGAGAGAGCGGGCAGAGGTGTAACTTGAAGCTCCTGGGCCCTGGGGAGCGGGCAGACCGCGCAGTCTTAAGCATGCAGGCAGCGAGCAGTCAGCGTGTCACTATCTTCTTCACCTGCTCGTCACGCCCCCCGGCCCCCTCCTCCCCTGTCAGGTACAGAGATGCAGATGAAGGTCAGTGCTGGCAGAAGGGGAGGGTGGAGGAAGAATGAGAAGCCCCCCAGGCAGCCTGCAAATAAAAAGGTCAGTGATTCCTTTCACCATATTTACTATTTTGCCTTAGGCAAACTTAAACTCTATCAGTTCTCTATCTGTTAAACACTAAAACGTAACTTTTATTATATCTAACTCTTAACCTTATACACACTATTTAAAAACCTGATCTCTAACCTCATCATTTAACCCTTTTTTTCTTCTGAAAAGGGAATAACTCCCTTTCTTTCATCAAGTCTGGTGGAACCCCACCTACTAACAGGGGAGCCTTATATCTATAGCAAAGTGCTAGCTTCAGTAAGGGATCCCAAGCCAACTACTTGGGCAGTCGTCCCTAATCTCATAGACACAGAACAAATAAGGCCCCCTTGTGACACCATCTCAGCAGGTGACACTTGTAGACAGAGGTGAGAAATCACAATTTAAAACGTCATGCCTGACCTGGCGAGGTCAGATATGACGTTTTAAATTGTGATTTCTAGCCCTGACTCCTGAGACTCAGTGGCTGCAAGATCATGGTGAAAAGAGGGAGCACAGAGTGTCAAGAGAGGAGCTGCAGGACTTATATGAGGAAGGTACCTATGTCTGCAGTTCACATGTATATCTGAGGTTTCATTCAGAACCTCCGAAAAAGAGATGAAAATGGGCGCCTGAGTGAATTTGTTTCACAATGGAAAGCCCACAGTGGCTGACCAAGCCTATTGATTACATAGTTTGTGATTTTCCGCCACGGCCCTCCTGCACTTATAAATCTTATGAGCTTACGTTTTTCTATTTTTGCGCTATTTTTTCTAAGAGTACACGTGATTTGTATTTTTTCCCCTTTTCCTGAGGATGGGGGCAGAGAGTGAACAAGATAGTGTGGGGGGAGGGGGGGGACATTGAAAAGTTTGCTATGGGGCCCAGCCATTTCTAGTTACGCCCCTGATCTCATATCTATCTATCTATCTATCTATCTATCTCATATCTATCTATCTATCTATCTATCTATCTATCTATCTATCTATCTCATATCTATCTATCTCATATCTATCTATCTATCTATCTATCTATCTATCTATCTATCTATCTATCTCATATCTATCTATCTATCTATCTATCTCATATCTATCTATCTCATATCTATCTATCTATCTATCTATCCATCTCATATCTATCTATCTATCTATCTATCTATCTATCTCATATCTATCTATCTTCAATCTATCTCATATCTATCTATCTCATATATATCTATCTATCTCATATCTATCTATCTACCTCATATCTATCTATCTATCTCATATCTATCTATCTATCTATCTATCTATCTATATATCTATCTCATATCTATCTATCACATATCTATCTATCTATCTATCTATCTATCTATCTATCTATCTATCTATCTATCTATCTATCTATCTATCTCATATCTATCTATCTCCTATCTATCTATCTCCTATCTATCTATCTATCTATCTATCTCATATCTATCTAATATCTATCTATCTATCTCATATCTATCTCATATCTATCTATCTATCTCCTATCTATCTATCTATCTCATATCTATCTATCTATCTATCTATCTATCTCATATCTATCTATCTATCTATCTCATATCTATCTATCTCATATCTATCTATCATCTATCTATCTCATATCTATCTATCTATCTATCTATCTCATATCTATCTATCTATCTATCTATCTATCTATCTATCTCATATCTATCTATCAATCAATCAATCAATCAATCAATCATCTATCTATCTCATATCTATCTATCTATCTATCTATCTATCTATCTCTCTATCTATCTCATATCTATCTATCTCTCTATCTATCTCATATCTATCTATCTATCTATCTATCTATCTATCTATCTATCTATCTCTCTCTCTATCTATCTATTCACCACCAGTCTATCATACAGCTGCCATACGTTGCACTTTTGGTTGGTTTAGGGGGGATTCCATCTGTAAATCTTAGTTGAGGAACAGTATCCTCTGAGGGAACTCGTTCTCACACTTGCGATCGATCTTTTCCCTATGTATCCATCAAAGTCTCTTTTAAACATTATATATACGGGTTGATTTTCAACATATGCATAACATTGCCATATGTTTAATATACCTGTACAGTGTCTGTTTTATACTAGTGAGGATTGTATTAGCTTCCTCACATGTTTTAATAACTATAACACTGCCTATACCTAAGTGGAGTGTTTGTTCTGTTTAAACGGAACACGAGCGCCGCAGTTCCTTCTTTTTACCTGCACACTTCCCTATTTCTGACTCGTTGAACCGCTGAGTACCGCGAGTGAAAGTCCGCTGGCTGCCGTGTTTATGAGCTTGGAAATAAACTCCATTAAGTCTACCCGAGTGTTGTGCCTCTTATTGTTTGCACAACCTATCCAGGTGAGCATACCCGGCTATTAATTTCTTCTATCTTTTGAAGAAAGTACGTACTTCACTATTGTGCGCCTGTTTTTTGTCTCCATCTCTCCTATTTATCTATCTATCTCATATCTATCTATCTATCTCATATCTATCTATCTATCTATCTATCTATCTCATATCTATCTATCTCTCTCTCATATCTATCTATCTATCTATCTATCTATCTATCTATCTATCTCATAAACTATCTACCTACCTATCTATCTATCTCATATCTATCTATCTATCTATCTATCTATCTATCTATCTATCTATCTATCTATCTATCTATCTCATATCTATCTCATATCTATCTATCCCATATCTATCTATCTATCTATCTCATATCTATCTCTCTCATATCTATCTCATATCTATCTATAGCAGGGGTGGGCAATTAATTTTCCCATCGGGCCGCATGAAAAAGTGCGATGCTTTTGGAGGGCCGGACTAATAAAAACATAGGGTGAACGGGGGGAAAATCGTTTTTTGGGTGATTATTTTTGTGGAAACTTACTGGGGGATGTATCTATATACCTGCCTTACTCATGGTACACAGTAAGGCAGGTATATACGGCTCTCCTCAGTAAGGTAGGTATGTAGATGTTTTTTCCCTCAGTCTGGCAGGTATATACAGCTCCCCTCAGTCAGTCAGGTATATAGATATAGGTACCCGCAGGCAGGTATATAGATAGATACAGCTCCCCACAGGCAGGTATATAGATAGATACAGCTCCCCACAAGCAGGTATTTAGATACAGCTCCCCACAGGCAGGTATATAGATAGGTTCAGCTCCCCACAGGCAGGAAGATAGATAGGTACAGCTCCCCACAGGCAGGAATATAGATAGGTACAGCTCTCCACAGGCAGGAATATAGATAGGTACAGCTCCCCTCAGCCAGGAATATAGATAGGTACAGCTCCCCTCAAGCAGGTATATAGATAGATATAGCACCCCTCAGGCAGGTATATTTAAGGCTCCAAACAGGCAGGTATATAGCTATTTAGGGCTCCATACAGGCAGGAATATAGTTAAAGCTCCACACAGGCAGGTATATAGCTAGTTCGGCTCCATACAGGCAGGTATATAGCTAGTTAGGTCTTCCCACAAGCAGGTAGGGCTTTCCACAGGCAGGTATATAGACAGGGCTTCCCACAGGCAGGTATATAGACAGGGCTTTCCACAGGCAGGTATATAGACAGGGCTTTCCACAGGCAGGTATATAGCTGCTTCCCACAGGCAGGTATATAGACAGGGCTATCCACAGGCAGGCATATAGATAGGGCTTTCCACAGGCAGGTATATAGATAGGGCTTCCCACAGGCAGGCATATAGATAGGGCTTTCCACAGGCAGGTATATAGATAGGGCTTCCCACAGGCAGGTATATAGATAGGGCTTCCCACAAGCAGGTATATAGATAGGGCTTCCCACAGGCAGGTATATAGCTGCTTCCCACAGGCAGGTATATAGACAGGGCTATCCACAGGCAGGCATATAGATAGGGCTTTCCACAGGCAGGTATATAGATAGGGCTTCCCACAGGCAGGTATATAGATAGGGCTTCTCACAGGCAGGCATATAGATAGGGCTTTCCACAGGCAGGTATATAGATAGGGCTTCCCACAGGCAGGTATATAGATAGGGCTTCCCACAGGCAGGCATATAGATAGGGCTTTCCACAGGCAGGTATATAGATGCTTCCCACAGGCAGGTATATAGATAGGGCTTCCCACAGGCAGGCATATAGATAGAGCTTCCCACAGGCAGGTATATAGTTTTATGACCAAAATAACAAACACTAATAGTTACATAGTTACATAGTTACATAGTTAGTAGGTTGAAAGAAGACACATGTCCATCGAGTTCAACCAAGGGTGGGGAAAATGTGGGTGAGGGAGAGAGACAAGGACTTAAAGCCCAGGCTCTCCACTGGTTAATGCCCCGAAACCCACAAGGCAAGAACCAACCTGCTCCAGTATACACCCTATATCTGACCCCAGAGCCGCCACCGGCCAGGATCCAGAATTTTACCTAGCTACGTACGCATTAATATTCTTTAGTTCCAGGTAGGTATCTAAGCCTTTCTTGAAACCCTCACCTGTTCCTGCTGTGACCAGCTCCTCAGGCGGCTATTCCACAGATTTACAGTTCTTACAGTGAAGAACGCCCTTCTCCTCTGGAGATTGAATCCTTTTTTCTCTAGTCGAAGGGAATGTCCCCTTGTCTTTTGAGGGGCTTCACCTGAAATAATTTTTCCCCATACTTTTTGTAGGGACCATTTTATAATTTATATAAATTAATCATGTCCCCCCGAAGCCGTCTTTTCTCAAGACTAATAAGTTCAATTCTACTAACCTTGCCTCATAACTAAGATGCTCCATTCCCCTTATAAGTTTGGTTGCTCGTCTTTGTAACTCTCTCTAGCTCTATTACATCTCTTCTATAAACTGGGGCCCAGAACTAAAAAGCATATTCTAAGTGAGGTCGCACCAATGCTTTGTACAGCGGTAGAATGACATCCTTGTCCCGCGAGTCCATGCCTCTTTTAATACACGCCAATATCTTACTGGCCTTAGAGGCAGCTGATTGACACTACATGCTGTTCTGTAGTTTTTTGATCTACAAGAACGCCCAGATCTTTCTCAACAAGCGATTCTCCAAGTTTTTCTCCCCCTAGGACATATGATGCCTGTATATTATTTCTCCCCAGATGCAGAACCTTACATTTTCCACATTGAACCCCATTTGCCAAGTGGATGCCCAAGCACTCAGTGTGTCCAGGTCTGCTTGCAATTTATGAGCATCTTCCATAGATTGCACTACCCTACATAGCTTGGTGTCATCTGCAAAAATCGAAACCGTGCTATTGATCCCTTCCACTATATCGTTAATAAATACATTAAATAAAAAAGAGGACCCAATACTGAGCCCTGGGGCCACCACTCACAACCGGGGACCACTCAGAGTAGGATTCATTTACCACCACTCTCTGAGTACGATCCAGCAGCCAGTTTTTAATCCAATTACACACTGTAATTGGCTCACCTTGGCTTACCTGCTTCCCAGCCGAGCGCGCTCATCTTCTGTCCGAGGAGCTTCCCGGGCTGGTGACGTGATGACGTCATGCCGCCAGCGCCGGGACGCTCCTCCGTCAGCTCCTGGGCCCGCACAGAGTTATTACTGTGTGCGCCCAGGAGAGGCAGCGGCGCGGTGAGCGGAGTTCACCGCGGCGCTGCCTAATTCACCAGCAATAGTAGCGCTGACGGCCCGCGGCGTTCTCTCAGCAATACCCGGCCGCGGCGGGCCGTCAGCGCTACTATTAGCAGACCTGGGGATGGTACGCCGCGGGCCGCATCTGACGAGCTGGTGGGCCGGATGCGGCCCGGGGGCCGTACTTTGCCCAGGTCTGATCTATAGTATCTATCTATCATCTATCTATTTCATATCTATCTATCTATCTCATATCTATCTATCTATCTCCTATCTATCTATCTATCTCCTATCTATCTATCTATCTATCTAGCTTATATCTATCTATCTCATATCTATCTATCTATCCCATATCTATCTATCTAACTCATATCTATCTATCTATCTATCTCATATCTATCTATTTAATATCTATCTATTTATCTATCTATCTATTTAATATCTATCTCATATCTATCTATCCCATATCTAGCTCATATCTATCTATAGTATCTATCTATCTATCTCATATCTATCTATCTCATATCTATCTATAGTATCTATTATTACCTATCTATCTATCTATCTATCTCAATCAATCATCTA
>JAODAL010074144.1:0-14480 GCA_025379985.1 Phyllomedusa bahiana
AGATTTAAAAAACCAAAGTATAACTGTCTGGTACAAACACAACTGGTCGTGTTCGGAGGAGAGAGAATGCTGAGTTGCATCCAAAGAACACCATACTTACCGTGAAGCATGGGGGTGGCAACATCATGCTTTGGGGCTTTTTCTCTGCAAAGGGACCAGGACGACTGACCCGTGTACATGAAAGAATAAATGGGGCCATGTATCATGAGATTTTGAGTGCAAATCTCCTTCCATCAGCAAGGGCATTGAAGATGAAACATGCCTGGGTCTTTCAGCATGACAATGATCTCAAGCACATCGCCAGGACAATGAAGGAGTGGCTTCATAAGAAGCATTACAAGGTCCTGGAGTGGCCACACCAGTCTCCAGATCTCAACCCCATAGAAAACCTTTGGAGGGAGTTGAAAGTCCTTATTGCCCAGCGACAGCCCCAAAACATCACTGCTCTAGAGGAGATCTGCATGGAGGCTTACAGAAAACGTTTGACCTCTGTTGTTGCCAACAAAGGATATATAACAAAGTATTGAGATGAACTTTTGTTATTGACTAAATACTTATTTTCCACCATAATTTGCAAATAAATTCTTTCCAAATCAGACAATGTGATTTTCGGAAATTTGTTTTCTAAGGGAGAACTTGCACAATTGGTGACTGACTAAATACTTTTAAATGGAAGGGCAACATCTATTTTATTAACTTCATATCCCTAAACTTTCTCAGAATGCACATATCCAGAACAGAGTACCCTCTGGCCTGTCTTTTCTTATCATGTGTTATTTACAGCCCCTCTTTGTTTAAAGTGTATACAGTAATGTGGTGAAGCATAAGTTTAGTACTGTGGTAATATTTGTTCAGATTTTTGCCTGGCCTGAAGTGACCAAATAAATTTTTGCTTACACTATAGTGTGGCACAGGAAAAATGGCATTCATTTAATAGAAATAGAACTTGAAGTATTATTGTCCACTGTTCAGAATGGCACGGACAGGACTCTGTTATTGATGTGTGGCAGGAAAACTGCTGCATAGGCTTATCCACACTTCAGAGGATAGCTGGAACCTTTATGCCCTGAAAGGTTTGGAGACCTGGTTAAGATACCAAGTGAAATGATTCTGTTTCGAAGTAGAGTAGAATCGGAAATGAGATCACATTGCTGCTGGTAGATGGGCTAGCAAACTTTGATCAAAAATTTGCACTAAGGATCTAAGATTTTCTGTACACTGCAAAATAGAAAAAATACTTATAATGCATACATTCTGGGCAACATGTATGAACCGTTCACACATTTTTAAATCTCCCACACCCCACTCCCTGGAGCATTACTAGTGCCTGTATACGTATGAACAATCGTACACCAAAACTAGATGCAGTTTACACCAGGCTCGACACATTTGAATGCGCCTAAGTTATGTGCCCAGATATGCTAGCTATGCGCCTTAGACATGCTATGTGGCTAAGTAATGCGCCTAAGATATGCTATGCTGTGCAAGGCATACCACATTCTAGATTCATGAAACCATATATGACAGATTCACACATTCAGACGCACTATATACTCATTTAAAACTGGTGCTGTAGCGCCTCTTTTATGCCATGTCGCCCATAGCATTTTACCAGAAGAAATTCATACTAGCAATTGTTATAATATCTAACTTCTGTGTATTCAGAGTATGGGCAAAAAATGAGGAAGGAGGTTTTGTACGACTCTGTATCACTGTGTGACAGAAGAGGAATCAATCCCTTGACAGTAATAATCTGCTGCATCGTCTTCTGTCACTTTATTGATTGTAAGTAGTGTTGAGCGATTTTTATCGACAAAGTTGAAATCGGCAAGGTTTTTATGGTGATCGAAATTTTCAGATCATGCGATAATTAAGGTTAAAATCTGTGCATCATCTATTAAGATCGCGCCTTTTTCGGCGCTTCCTGTAATTTTTGCAGCCAGCAAATCAGATTACAGAATAGCGCAGGGTGAGATGTGTGTGCGACGTCATGACTGGGATGTGTATGGTTGCGATTGGCTGGAAAAATCACATGACCTCGTTTTACATAGAACAGCGTTTCCTGTTCAGCCTCATTGTCTCTCAGCGTCTCATAGGGATAGGACTTGCAGTCTGCCTGTGGCCAAACAGCTCAGCGAAATTAGTCCCATTTCTGCACAGAAAAAACCTCTTTCTATTTTTCTTTGAACCCCTTTCCCAATTTTTTTTTAGATTAGAGATTTGGAAAAATTTTTAAAGTAGTTTTTCTAGAAAAAATTTTTAAAAAACAGCCCAAAACCCCGCCCGTAAAAATCACGGCGGGGGGTTTCGGGGGGTGGGGGGGCCCCCGGGCGAACCCATACAAAACCAAACCAAAAAAAAACACTTTGGGTAAAATTCACCAAGGGCTTTTGTGTAATCATTGTGTGGAAAATTTTAAAAATTAACAATTTTGCCCATTAAAAAAATTCCTTGGGTATTGGGCAGCCGAAAATTGATTTAACCCCAAAACTTTTCCCAGTAACTTGGGAGGGCCCCCCCTTTTTTTAGGTTTTCAAAAATCCACTTTTTTTTATCAGTAAAACATTTCAGATTTGGTGTTTAATTTTTTAAAATTTAACCCCCATTCCCCCTGTGTTTTTTATTTTTATCCCCCCTTGGCCCGTTAAAAATTTCAATCCAGCAATCTTGTGGTCCGCCCCAGGTTTTTTTTTTTTGCCAAAAAAAAACCAAAAATTTTTGAAAAAAACAAACAAAAAACGTTTTTTTTTTTGACTTTTTGCCCCACCCCGCTTTGGTTTTTATTTACGCAGCATCCAGCGTAAAAACTTAAAACAGCAAATTCTAAATTCAAACCCCCAGGTGAAAATTTTAAAGGGCAAAAAAAAAACCGTTTTTTATACGAAAAAAATAAAAAAGTTTTCTGTTTTTTTGACTTTTCCCCGCCCCACCCCAAAATTTTTTTCATTTTACGCCCGCTTCCACGTAAAAACTTTTAAAACCAAAATTTTATATACCAAACCCCAGGGGAATTTGGGAAAGTGCAAAAAAAAAACCCCTTTTTTTATACGAAAACAAAAAAATTTTTTTTTCGTTTTTTTTTTTTCTTTTTGGGGCAGCCGCAATTTTTTCTTGACCCCAGCATCCACTTAAAAAACCCCTTAAAAAAAGCCCAAATTTTATATTTCCCCCACCCGGGGAATTGAAAGGTGCAAAAATAAACCCTTTAAATTAAAAACGAAAAAAAATTAAAAGTTACGTTTTTTTTTTGACCTTTTTTTCCCCCACCCAGCAATTGTTCATTTGACGCAGGATCCCCCGTAAATCCCTTTAAAAAAGCAATTCTATATTCCACCACAGGGGAATTTTTAAAAAGGGGCAAAAAAAAAAATCGTTTAATTTTATAAAAAAAAACAGTTTCGTGTTTTTTTTACTTTTTGCGCACCCAGCATTGTTTCCCTTGACGCAGGAAACCACCGGGAAAATCTTAAAAAAAGCAATTCCCCAAATTCACCAAAAGGGGAATTTAAAGGTGCAAAAAAAACCCTTTTTTTATAGGGAAAAAATTTAAAAGTTTTCGTGGGTTTTTTTTTGGGTTTTTTCGGGGACCCAACCCGGGTTCCCTTGACGCCAAACATCCCCCTAAATCTTTAAAACAGCAAAATTTTATATTCCCCCACAGGTGAATTGAAAAAGGGGGTAAAAAAAAACCGTTTTTTTATAAAGAAAACATAACAGTTTTCGGTTTTTTTTTTTGGGTTTTTTCCACCCCAGCCTTGTTTCATTGGGCCAGCAAACCACGTAAAAACTTAAAAACAAGCAATTTTTATATTCACCCCCCAGGGAATTTTAAAAAAATTTCCCCAAAAAATACCCTTTAATATGAAAAAAATAAAATTTTCGTGTTTTTTTGACTTTTTCGCCCCAGCAAATTTTTTTCTTTACCAGCATCCACGTAAATCCTTTAAAAAAACAATTCCCATATTCAAACCCCAGGGGAATTGAAAGGTTTCAAAAAATTTCTGGTTTTTTTATTTAAAAGAAAACATTTAAAATTTTTCCTTAAATTTTTTGACTTTTTTCCCCCAAACCCCCATTTTTTCATTTTTAAAGGAGCCAAACCCACGTAAATCTTAAAAAAAGCAAAAAACAAAATTCAAACCCCAATTGGGGGAAATTTAAAGGGGGCAAAAAAACCGGGGTTTAAATTTTTCGAAAAAAATAACAGTTACGTGTTTTTTTGACTTTTGCGCACCCAGCAATTGGGTTTTTATTTACCGGGATATCCACGTTTAAAACCCTTAAAAAAGGGGAATTCAAAAATTTACCACAGGGAATTGAAAGGTTCCCAAAAAAAACTGTTTATTATAACTAAAACAAAAAAGTTACGTGTTTTTTTTTACTTTTGCCACCCAGCCCTTGGGTTCCAAATTTTAACCCCAGCAAACCCCGTAAATTTAAAACAGGGAAAAAATTTTATATTCCCCCCACAGGTGGGGAATTTTTAAAGGGGCCCAAAAAAAAAACCGTTTATTTTTTTCAAAAAAAAAAATAAACATTACGTGTTTTTTTACTTTTGCGCACCCCAGCCAATTTTTTCTTTGACGCCCCATCCACGTAAAACCCTTAAAAAAAGCAATTTTTTATAATTTTACCACAGGTTAAAATTGGGAAAGGCAAAAATTTCCGTTTATTATACGAAAACAAAACAGTTTTCGTGTTTTTTTTTTCTTTTGGGGCACCCCAAACCATTGTTCATTTACGGGAGCATTTCCAAAGGGAAATCCCTTAAAAAAGCCAAATTTCTTTTATTTTCCCCCAGGTTAATTGAAAAAGGGGGGCAAAAAATACGGGTTTTTATAAAGAAAACCTAACAGGTTCCCTGTTTTTTTTTACTTTTGCGGGACCCAAACATTTTTTTATTGACCCCAGGGATCAACTAAAACTTTTTAAAAAAGCAATTTTATAACACCACAGGGAATTGAAATGGGGGAAAAAAAACTGGTTATTAAACGGGGAAAAAAAAACAGTTACGGGGTTTTTTTTTTACTTTTCGCACCCCCGCAAATTTTTTCAATGAAAAGCACAAACCACGTAAAATCCTTTTTAAAAAAAACAATTTTAAATTCCCCCACAAGGTTTTTTAATTTAAAAAGTTTCAAAAAAATACCGTTTTTTTTATAAAGAAAAACCCCAAAAAAGTTACGTGTTTTTTGAAATTTTCCAAACCCCCTTTGGTTTTCCTAGATGGGAGCCCTTTTCCCCGTAAATCCCTTTAAAAAAAGCAATTCCCATAGCCCCCACCAAAAGGGAAATTAAAAAGGGGCAAAAAAAAAACCGTTTTTTTTTATAACGGGAAAACATAACCTTTTCGTGTTTTTTTTACTTTTTTCGCACCCAGGGAAATTGGGTTTATTGACCCCAGCATCCCAACCCCCCAAAACTTTTTAAAAAAGGCCCAAATTTTATATTTTACCACAGGTGAAAATTTTTAAGGGGCAAAAAATACCGTTTTTTTTAAACGAAAAAAAAAAACAGTTTTCTTTTTTTTTTTTTTTATTTTTCGCACCCAGCATTTGGGTTTATTGGGTTTTAAAGAGCAATCCACGTAAAACTTAAAACCAGGGGAAATTTTAAAATTTTACCCCAAAGGGGAAAAATTGGAAAGGGGCAAAAAATCTGTTTATTATACGAAAAAAATAACAATTACGTTTTTTTTGACTTTTTTTGCCCCCCAGCATTGGTTTTTTATTTACGCACAAACCCGAAAACTTAAAAACAAAAAATTTATTTTTCACCAAAAGGAAATTTGGGAAAAGGGGAAAAAAATAACATTTAAATTTTAAAGAAAAAACAAAAAAATTTTTTCGTGTTTTTTTGGGCTTTTGCGGGGGCCCAAACAAATTTTTTTATCCCCGCAGCAAACCACGTAAATCTTTAAAAAACAATTCTATATTTCCCCCCACAAGGGGAAATTTTTAAAGGTGCAAAAAATACTGTTTTTTTATACGAAAACCTAACATTTTCTTTTTTTTTTTTTACTTTTTTGCGCACCCCAGCCCCTTTTTTCATTGACGGAGGATCCACGTAAATCTTTTTTAAAAACATTTTTTAAAATTTCCCCCCAGGTGAATTTAAAGGTTTCAAAAAATACCTTTATTTTAAAAAAAACATAAAAAATTACGTGTTTTTTTTTTTTACCTTTTTTTCCCCACCCAGCTTTTGGGTTTTTGGGGTAGGAACCCCACATCCCCCGTAAATCTTAAAAAACCCAAATTTTATAATTTCCCCCACAAAGGGGAAAAAAAAGGTTGGGAAAAAAAAAACCGTTTTTTAATTTTACGAAAACATAAAAAATTTTCGTTTTTTGTTTTTTTGACTTTGGGGGCCCCAGCTTTGTTCCCCTTACCGCAGCATCCACGTAAACCCCTTTAAAAACACAAATTCCCATAAATTTAAACCAAAAGGTGAAAATTGGGAAATGCAAAAAATAAACCCTTTTTTTTATAAGAAAAAAATAACATTTAAAATTTTTTTTTTTACTTTTGCGGGACCCAGCATTGTTTTTATTAAAAGTTTGCATCCCCCCGTAAATCTTTAAAAAAGCAATTCTATATTCACCCCAGGTGAAATTTTAAAAGGGGCCAAAAAAAAAACCGTTTTTTTCTAAAGGGAAAAAATAACAGTTTTCGTGTTTTTTGGGCTTTTTGGGGACCCCAAACTTTTTTTCATTGCGCAGGGATCCCCGTAAATCTTTTAAAAAAGCAATTCTATATTTACCCCCAGGTGAATTGAAAGGTGAAAAAATACCCCTTTATTTTTTCGAAAACATAAACGTTACGTGTTTTTTGACCCTTTTTGGGACCCCCCCTTGTTCATTTTACCAAACATCCACGGGAAATCTTAAAAAAGCAATTCTATAAACACCACAAGGGGAATTGAAAAGGTGCAAAAAAAAAACCGTTTTTTTTTACGAAAAACCCTAACAAATTTTCGTGTTTTTTGACTTTTGCGCACCCACAAAGTTTATTGACGTAAACATTTCCCCAAAATTTTTTAAAACAGCAAATTTTATTTTTCCCCCAGGTTGGAAATTTTAAAAGGTTCCCAAAAAAAAACCGGTTTTTTATAAAGAAAAAAATAACAGTTACGGGGTTTTTTTTACTTTGCGCACCCAGCTTTGTTCCTTGACCCCAGATCCCCGTAAATCTTTAAAAAAAGCAAATTTTATAATTTACCCCCAAAGGGAAATTTAAAGGGGGGCCCAAAAAAAACCGTTTATTATACGAAAACATAACATTTTCGTGTTTTTTTTTAAAATTTTTTCGAAACCCGCATTTTTCATTGGCGTAGAAACCACGTAAAAACTTAAAATTTTTCAATTTAAAATTCACCACAGGTGAATTGAAAAAGGGGGCAAAAAATAAACCCTTTAATTTAGAAAACATAACAGGGGGGCCCTGTTTTTTTACCCTTTTTCGGGACCCACATTTTTTTATTGACGCATATCCCCGTAAATCTTAAAAAAACAATTCTATATTCCCCCAAAAAAGGGGAATTTTAAAGGGGGCAAAAAAAAACTGTTTTTTATACGGGAAAAAAAATAACAGAAAACCCTGTTTTTTTTCACTTTTGGCCCCGGGCCAGATTTGTTGATAGGGCACCTTTTTTTTAAATTTTTTATTTAAATTTTAAAGCGCCATTGGTTTCCCGGGCACTGTAAAAATTCGAAGGGGGTTTACTTTTCACCCAAAATAAGTCAAACAAAGTTAAATGATAACCCGAAAGAATGACAATTGGAACGACAGTGGGAGAGAGGGGCCCTACCCGCCAGGGCTTACAATCTACAAGGGGGGGAAAAGGGAGACAAAAGGGTTTAGGGGCAGACATGTCGGGGGAGGGTTTTAGTGACAGCAGGGTTATTTTTAGGTTATAGGCAAGCCTAAAGAAAGGGTTTTTCCCCAGGTTGTTTTTTGAAGTTTGTGTGAAAGTGGAGGAGAGTCTGATGTGTTTGGGGACAGGAGTTCCGGGAGTGTGGGTGAAGCACGGGAAAGTTTGGAAAAGGGGTTTGGTGTGAGGAGCTGATAAGGGAGAGGCAAGGAGAAGGGCCTGTGAGGGGCGGGGGATTGCTTTGGGAGGGGAAAGATTTTTGGGGAAATTAGGGAAAGGAGAAAGGGAGGGGAAAAGGGGTTAGGGAAAGACCCTTTGGTAGGTGATTTACCCAATTTTGGAAATTTTAATTGGGCGGGGGCAACGGGGAGCCAGTGAAGGGGGATTGCCCCAAGGGGAGAGGAAAGGGAGTGGGGGGCCGGGAGTTTAGAGGGAAAGGGGGAACGAGGGCATAGAGTTGAAAAATTGTTTGAAGTGGGGGCAGAGTGCTAATGGGGGAGGCCACAGAGAAGGATTTTGCAGTATTTAAAGGGGGGAAAAAAGACAAGGGCATGGCCCAGCTTTTTTTGTAGTGTCAAAAATTTTTTGGGGGAGGAATGAGGGGTTTTTGGAGGAGGGTTGTTTTTCAGGGGAGGGGAAAGGCAGAGGTGGGGGTTTTGGGATTTTTGTGGTTATAAAGTTTGAGGGAGTCGGGGAAATTAAACCCCCCAACAGGCGGGGAATTGGGAACGGGTTTGAGATGTACAGCCTTTTACTGAGATAGAGAATCGGGGGGCAAGGGAAATTTATTGGATGGGGGAAAGATGAATAATTTTGTTTTTTTCCTCCCCCAAATTTATTTTTGGGAGACGTGAGGAGAAGAAGGGGAAAAATGGGGGGACAGACAGTCGGGGTTCGGGGTGAGTAGAGAGGTGACATCGGGGGCCGGAGTTTGTGGGTTTGGGGTTTATCGTAGCATACAGGGGGTTTAAAGAAGCCGTGGGAGGTTTTTGAGCTGCCCCAGGCCAAGAGTGTAAAAAGAAAAAGATAGGGGGACCCAGGACTGAACCCCTGAGGGACAAAAACAGATAGTGGCCGGGGGAGGGGGTTGGAGGAGAAATGGAGAGGGGCTGAAAGCCCCGATCAGTAAAGGTACGAGGAGATCCAGGAAAGGGAAAAGGGCCCAGTGAGCCGAGGTGGGGGGGAGGGTTTTGGTAGCAGGAGGGAAGGGTTTGACAGTTTTAAAAGGGCAGGGGACAGGTCTAAGAGGGGGGAGCACAGGGGAGGGGCGTGAGGTTTTTTCCCAGTTGCTAGGTCATTGGTGCCCTTTGGGTTTTAGGGGGGGTTTTCGGTGATTGGTGGGGTGGGGGAAACCAGATTGTAGGGGTAAAAGGGGGGAAAAGTTGGGGGGAAAGAGGTGGGAGGAAAAACTGATGTTTAGCGTGCTCTCGAGGATTTTGGAAGCAAAAGGGACATGAGAGGGGCCCGACATTTTGGAAAGAGAGGGGGGGGGCGGGGGTTGTTTTTTTTAAGGTTTGGGCGTGATGGGTAGCATTTTTTAAAGGGGGAAGGGGAAAGGTTTGCCGGGAGGTTAGCGATAGGTTGAAGAGATGGGGGGGGGGGCGGGAAATGATAGAAGCACTGAGGTCTGGGATGGGGTTTGGGATGGCAGTGGTTCCGGGGACTAAAAGGTAGTGGGGTTTGGTTTTGGGGAATTAGAGAGGAGAGGTTTTTTTCAGGGAGTGACAGGGGGAAGGGGTTAAGGGGGAAGAGCATTTTGAAAGAGTAGGGGAAAGGGTGGTGGGGACTGCGGGCTGAAGTTTTCCCTCTGTGGGTTGATCTTCTGGAGGAAGTGAATGGCAAAGTCGTCCCGATGAAAGGAAGGGATGGGGAGGAAAATTGCGGTGGGTGGAGGAGAAAAGTTGAAGGTTTTTTAATAATTGTTGGGGGTTTTCGGGATAGGGGGGATATGAGGTTGGTGAAATAGTCCTGTTTGGCTGAGGTGAGTGCAGAAATTTTAAAATTTTTGAAATGAAATTTTTTTATGAGGCAAAGTAAAATCGGTGGAATTCGGTTTTCTTCTCCACGGCGTTCTGCAATTTGGAAAGGGACGCCCCAGGTTTTTTTAGTGGGGGTCTGTGTGGGCCAGGGTTGGGCTGTTTTACTTTAACCCGGTTTTTTGGTTGGGGTGAGAGGAGCGACTGAAGGGGCAAGGGTGGTGGTGATTTGTTGTGGTTGTAGAAAGTGGTGGCTGGGGTCCCGGGTCATTAAATAAAGGGGGATGGTTGAAAAAGGGTTTCAAGAGGTCAGGGGAGAGTGAGGCCCCGGTTTTAGGTTTGTTAGGTTTCCGGGGGGGTCGTTTCTGGATTTTGGGGAAAAGGGGGAGCAGGGGGGGTGGAATGGCGGGGGGGGAAGGGGGAAGCGGTTGTGGTCAGATATTTGGGGGGGGGGGGAGTTTAAGAGGGGCAGAAGGGGGGAGAGGCGGGGAAGAAGGTTTTCCAAATGTGTGTCCCTCCTTTTGTGAGGGCTCCGAGGTCCATTTGGGGGGGTCGAAGGAGGGGAAACAGAGTTGGGAAAAGGGGTTTGTTTTTGGGAAACAGAGGGGGGGGTTGTCGATTGGGATTTTTGAAAAATTTCCCATTTATGATAGGGGGGTGTCCCGGGGGAAAGAAAATGGAGGAAACCCGAAGGAAATTGGGCGAGAAAGGTGCTGCGGGGCCGGGGGGGCGGTAGATAACAGCCCCTTGGAGGTTTGGGGGGGGGGGGGGGGGGGGGCGGAAGGGGGGGAGTATAGAGGGAGTGCACCTCAAAGGGGGGGAGAGTGTGAGGGAAGGCAGAGGTTTAGTGGGGGGGCAAAGGGAAAAGGTGTCAAAACGGAGGGGGCCCACGCCCCCCGCCAGGGTTGTTAAACCGGGGGGAGAGGGGGGCGGGGGTGGGTAAGTTGGGGGCCGCTTAAAAAAAAAAGTGCGGCCCGGGGAGACAGTTTTAGAGGGGGTCACCAAAGGTTTCAGTCAGACCCAAAGGAAAAGTTTAAAATTGCTTGGGGGTTGGGGTGAACAAGTCATGTATGAGGAAATTTTTTTTCATACAGACCACCGGGGGATTCCAAGGGAGCTCCAAGGAGAAGGGGAAATTTGGGGGAGCAGGGGGCAGAGGGATGTTGCTTTAAAGGTTTTTAAGGGGGTTAAGGGGAAATTTTCAGTTAACCCCTTTCATTAAATTTGAATCCAGGGAATTTTGTTTTTTATTAGGGGATTTGAAAAAGCTGTGATTTGCCTTTTTTTTAAAAAAAACTTTAAAAAACTATTCCACCCCCCTTTTCAAATTTTTATATTTTCTGAACCCTGGAGCGAAATTTTTGGTGGTTGCGAGCAAAGAGGGGGGGAGAAAAATGGGGGGGAAGGTACGAGAAAAAGGTCTCCCCTTTCCCGTGCTGGGGGGACAACACGGGAAAGCCAAGGGGGTCGCAGTTGCAGGACCTCAGGCCCCGTCTTTGCTGGGGTCAGGGCCCGTGAATCTAAGTAAACGAACATGTCGCCAATCTGTCCCTTTGTGGTAAATTCAACCTGCATCTTGGCCCGTTTTTTACCTCCTCGTCCCCCCCGTCAAAAGGCCACAAATGTCGTCATCGGCATCATTTACCCTCCGTCCAAAAAAGGAAAGCAGCCCCCCAAATGTCAACTGTGTTTCCCACCACTGGGGATAATCCATTGTCTGCGGGGCCTCTTTGATGACAAAATGTGGGTTTGGGGGCCCCGAAGGCATGTTTTTAAAAGAGGAGAAATTTAAAGTCTGGGGTCTGACCGCCCCATTTAAAAAATTGGGGTTTTTTTTGGCCCAATTTTAAAAAAGGGGGGGGGGGTTGGGGGGGGGGGTTTTTGGGAAAAATTGGGAAAAGGGTTCGGGTCGGGGGGTCGGCAACGCCTTTTCAGTGCCCCTTGCCCTTTTAGCCCCCAAACCTTATGGATGCAGGGAAAATCAGGACCCCAAACCCAATTTACCCGTGTTTAAGATGAAAGGGTGATGACGGGGCCCTTTTCTGATCCATCCCGGTCTTTTTTTCCCCAAAAATTTGCTTGCGAGGGGCTTCATCAGTTGGGGCGGGGGAGGAAAAACGATGGGGGGGGGTGGGCAATAACGGGTCCCGCCCCCAAAAAGGGGAGAGGGCGGGTCGGAGAAGGGCCGTGATATGATTCCGCCGCCCCCGGGCAAAACGCGCAAACCCCCGCTCCTTGCTTATCGCCTCAAAAAAGGGCCAGGCCCCCTCAAGCCCCGGGCCCTTCTTGAGGGAAGGGCCCCGGATTCACCCGGATGTCATATTCCGCCTTTGCCGTTTAAACCCCATAAATAGAAAGGGAAGAACCTTTAAATGGTTAACCACCACCAACCCTTTTCTTTTCACATTCAAAACCAATGAAGAGTTGAAATTTGGGGGGGAACACTTTTGGGCCCAAAAAAAGGGGCCCGACCGGGCGCCCCCCGGGGCCCCCAACCACTGTCACACCCTCGGGGCTTCCCCCCCTCCTTTCCCCCGCCACCAAACCCAAACTTTCCTTTAAACTGCCCATTTCTTTTCAGAGTCATGATCAGGGATTCCCGCCTCCGCTTCAGCCTCCACCGTCGGCCCGAGAAACCAAACCCCACCACCAGAAGACCCCCTCCCACCCCTTCCCTTTTTGCCAGGGTTTTACGCCCCACGGGGGGTTTCAGTGGCCATTTAGAAGCCATTTAAAATTTCTAAAAAATTTTAAAATCAACTAGGGGATTTTTTTTCCCCCAAATCACTGCAAAAATTTTAATTCCTGTTAAAAACCCAAAATTTTTACTAGATCATCCCAAAAATTATACTTCCTAAACCCCTTATACCAAACCACAACACCCAAAAAAAAAAGCAATTTCCCAAATATCATCCATCAGTGGAGTAATCGCCCGATAAAGGACGGCTCCGCTTTAAATGACAGATAATATCACTGTATACGTGTATTACAATTCTTTAATCACAGCTATCCCAACGCGTTTCCCCCCCATATAATTTTGGGTTCATCCGGGGATTCAAAAAAACTCCTCTCGCTGTGGAATAAGAATACGCTATATACAACGCATGTACAATCTATCTATGACGGATAAAATCACCGCTAGGGGTGAGATAGAAAAGTGATACTTAGCTTAGAAGCTGCCAGGTATAAAGTGATAATCCCCGCAGCCCCTTTGGTATGCTGGCACCCAGGATAAAAGGGGATACAGAATGATCCATTTCTGCCTCCCTTAAATACCTTACTTGGCCCTTTAGATGTATAACAATAAAGCCCCTAACACTTCAGTATTAATGTATATTGTTTTATACCTATTGCCGGGTTCTACTTAACATGTGCGCATATCCCCCTGCCTTTACTCAGTCTGGCGTTCCGGAAGTTGTACTGCGCATGACCGGAAACTAGATAAAATGTCATTTCCGATTCACTTCGGCGAAAGCAACACTACGCTTGTACAGAAGCCCCATATTATCACGGCGCAGTCCGGCGTCTTAGAAAACGTTCTGCGCATGTCCAGGAGAAAGGTGCCCGGCAAATGCGCGCAATCAAAATCCGGGCATAACTCTCAGCGCCGTACATATTACATCGCTCTCATTTAGAAAGACAACACTGGTCACTTCCGGTCAGCGCCACCGGAAACCAAACCACATACATCCGGCAGCCGAATCAATCCCCATACTAAGATCAAACCGCGCACACTACTATCCGCACAGACCGCCAATTGCTGCTAAGCAGCCCCAAATTTCTTAAAGTGGCCGTCTGTGTAACGGATGTCTAGAGTGTAACATGGGCATTTAATTCAGGGTCAAATAAATTCGGGGTACAAAAAAATTCATTGTCTTAAGCTGACATAGATTATCAGACTATAAGTAATCAATGAATATAATGAAAAAATGTAATGATATAATAATGATACATAAAATACGGTCAGCTTTGCAAAATCAATATTGGTCCTCTGTGGAGAGTACGAACGAAACAGAGTAGAATAAACAGACCCAAGTGTGAGTCTACTCAATAAAACATCCAAATTGCAAAGTCTCATTAAGGCCCTTTGGATAAACTGATTCCATACGGTAGATCCACTGGGCCTCTTTACACAAAATTCGTCTATCCCATTCTCCTCCCCTTGGAGACGGTCTCACTACTCCATGATCAAAAAACGCAGAGATTCCCATTCTCCATTATGATGTTCCCAAACATGTCGAGCTACTGGCGTGTCTCTTCTATTACGTATGTCCCCCAGATGTTCTCCCACCCTCCTTTTGAATGTTCTCTTTGTTTTTCCAATATAATTCAGTGGGCAGGGACATATGCACATGTAGACTACTCCTTCTGTCCTACAATTGGCAAAATCACGGATAAAGAATTGTTTTCCATTTGAGGCACTTGTGAAGGATTTAGTTTGTTGTATGTATGGGCAGGCTACACATCTCTGCCCACATTTAAACATACCCATCGGTTTCCTTTCAAGCCATGTGCCTTGAGGGGGTATTGGTGTATATGACTATGGATCAGTCTATCTTTAATGGACTTCCCCGTCATAAGGTATCAAAGGGGAGGCCCGTTTAGCAGACGTTCCTCTAGGTGGACCCAACCTTG
>JAODAL010074145.1:0-14479 GCA_025379985.1 Phyllomedusa bahiana
CAAAAATTTTTTATATCCAGAATTTTATTGGGTTTCCCGAACACATAAAAAAAACATCTGTTTTTGAGACAACAGATAGTCGGCACCATGATCTTTAAAACGGTCTCTTTGTGTTGTATGTGGGCCCGCATTTCATGCGTTGGTTAGGGGGTAAAAAAAGATTTCCAGAGGCCACCCAATTGGCTTTTGCCGCCCCCCCCCCCCCCTGCGCGCCCCTACCCTACATGGCACCTACTGCCCGTCCCGTCGGGTGGCATTCTTCCCCCCGTGACATTGGAAGAACGGGGAACAACCAAAAGATTTTCCCCCAGTTGAACAATCACAAGGTTCCCCTTTTTCCCCATTTTACTCTCATTTGGGTGGGTTTAAGGAAAATGCTGAGTTTTGTTTTGTATCCGGGGGTCCAGGGGGGTGGCCACCCAGTAATTGTTTATTTAATTTTTGATGGCCTTAATGCAGGGTCCCGTTGGAGGAAATTGGGGAAACCAAACACTCATGGAAGATGGAGCCTTTAGTTTCCCCAACCTCTGGGGTTTGGGCACTAGCAAACTCATCCTTTCCCCATTTTTCCTCAAAATTTACGCCTACCCCTTTTTCCCAAGGGAGGGGCGTCGGGGTCTAAATACCTCCTCCTCCTCCCCGCTTTTTCCCCCGGCACAGCTTCCCAAAACGCCCTGACTTGCCTCAGATGATGCACCCGAGAGCCCAGGTGCCGGGCCTTTCACTAGCTTTTGGAAACCCCGACCCCCTTGGGCCAAAAGAAGACCGATAAAAATTTTTGAAACTGTCCCGGGGTTGTGGATTTTCGGAGAAAAGGCCCGTTTCTGCATCTGTGTCCCCTCTCCTCCCCGTCGCTGGCGGACCTGAAGTTTCAGAAATGTCCCAAAGTCGTTTTCCCGAACAAGATCACCACAATTCTCATGCTGACAAGGGGATCGTCCCCCACGACCAAATTTTTGGGGCTTTTTCAAAAATGGGGAAGGGTGGGGCAGAGCTTTTCACCTGCCTCCACTCTCGCCCGGGTCAACCCCCGAGGTTTCCCCACCCCCTGCTTGTTTAGGCCATGTGGCACTTTGTACTGCGTAAAAGGCATTGCGGGTGCTCCCCAATTTGGGGGAGCATGTGGGGGGTGGAATTCCAGCGGTTTTTTCCCTGTCAACAATGAGACGGTTGAAAGGGGAGGCCGGCTGATTTCCAAAAGCAACCCGGGGGGACGAAGCAGGGTTTTCAAACGGGGGCAGGGGAACTCAAGACCTCGACCTTCTTCAGGGAGGGATCCAAACCCGGGTAAACTCTTTAGAAATTTCGGGCGACAAGGTTCCCTGACATGTGCCAGGCAAGGGGTGTTTTCTCCACCTAAAGAAAAATTTGAGCGGCCCCCAGAAATTTTCCCCCCTTTTCGCACACCACCCTTTCCCGGGACAAGGTTCTTTTTCACCCAAACCCGCTCGGTTCCCCCGTTTCGGAGAGCCGTCCACCCGCTCCTGACCTGGTGGACGGTCTCCAAGGCAGATTAAATTTTAACACGGCCCCGGGGTCCAGGGGACTGAAAGCCCCCAGAGGACCTTGGGGGGAAAAAGGGCCCCGCACCAACCCTTCGGGTTTTTAAGAGCGTGCACTGAGCCCGAGCGCCAAACCGTCACCCCCAAAGGAAAAAACCCCCCCCCAGCTCACCCAGTAGCTGTCACAGAGATATCGGCCTTGGGCCGGGGCTTTTTTCTATTTCCCTGTGTCCGGGGGTCAGATGGGGCTTTTTCCGGGCCCCAGAATTTCCTTTGAAATTTTAGAGACATGTGGGGCCCCGGGCAAAAACGGCTTTTTTGGCAAAGAAATGGCCCGCTTTTTCCAAACTGGTATTTGGGGCCGGCAAGGGGCCCGACGGGAGGAACCCATCGTGTCCCCCCAGACGGAAAAGGCAACAATTTTCCCAAGGCCCCCAAAAACCGGCAATGCCGACATTCACTTTGGTTTTTGGGAGGTTTTGGGTTAAAGGTTTCTTCCCCCAAAACCGGGAAAGACAGAACGGGCTGCTAGACCCGTTTTAAACGGGGCAGGTCGCAAACGGGGAAGGAAAGGGGAAGGGTCCGGTGTGCCGGTGGTCCCGGGTCCGTTGGGGGCGAAGGGGAGGCTGACCCAACAAGACTCAAAGACATGGCAGCTGGGGAAAACCTTGGGGGTCGGAGGACAGGAGGGGGAACAGGGGTGTGACAGCGTTTGGGGGCCTGGCCGGTCGGCCCTTTTTTGGCCAATTTTTCCCTCCATTTAACTCATGTATTCCGCATGTACAAGACATGTTGGTGTTGGTTAACCCTTAAGGTTTTGCCTCATTTAAAAGCGTTACGGCAAAGGCGGCAATGACATCGCTGGTGTATAAAGGGGCGGGCAAAAAGGCCCGGCTTGAAGGTCCGGGCCCTTTTTGACGGCGATAACGGGAGGGGGTTTGCGCTGATCGGGGCTGGCGGAATCATACAGTGGACTTCTGCACCGCCCTCTCCCTTTTTTGTGGCGGGACCCTATTGAACTACCCCATCGCTTCCTCCTCGTCCACTGATAACGCTCAAAAGCAAATTCGCGAAAAAAACCAGGAGGATCCGCAATGTCGTCATCACATCATCATCAACACAGTACTTGGTCGTCCTGACTTTCCCCCATCCAGAAGCTGCGGGCTACAAGCAAGGGCACTGCAAGGCGTTTTCCGACCCCCGGGATTTTTCCGTTGACCGGCTTTTTCCTTCCCTCCCTCTAGGCATCATTTAAAAGGGGGCCCGAGCAACTAAATCATTCTCTTTATCTTTAACAGAATGCGTTTTTAAAATTTATGGGATGCGTGTCAATGAACAAAGCTGGTGCGCAAAAATAAAAAAACAGTATCGTTAAGTTTTCGTATATACACGGTATTTTTGGGAACAAGCAACCTTGCGACACAAATTCCCCGGATTTTAATTTAACTGCAAGGTGGGTATATCAACACAGGTGGAATGGGGAAATTTTAAAAAAACACCTATCTAAAAGTATACGAAATAAAAGTGGAGTTTTGCACCTAACAAAAGTCAGGCTGCCCAATATCCAGGGAAATATTTCAATACAAACTGTTATAATAAAGATATTGCAGTGCAAGCTAACTAAGTCTTGGGGACTTTTTTCCAGGGTTTTTTAAGAAGAGCTTGTCCGTGTTTCCCCCCGCCCCCCCCCCCCCCCCCCCCCCCCGGATTTTTCAGTGGTGATTTTGCTTTTTTAAAATTCCAGCTAAAACATAAAATCCAAATCTCAATCTAACAAAAAGGAAGGATCACAGCTAATAGTAAGGTTTCTCGTGAAAAATAGACTAATGTCCTGACTTTTGGGGCCCCAGGCAAACGCCGTCCTTTTCCTATGAGACACTGCGAGACCTAAGGCTGAACAGGAAAGGGGTTTCTATTTAAAACAGGTATGTGATTTTTCCAGCCAATCGCAACCATACACACCATCATAGTCGCACACAACCCTGCTTATTCGTAATCTGATTTGGGGCCCCCAAAATGACGGAAGCGCCGAAAATGGCGCATTTTTAATAGGGGTGCACAGATTTAACCTTTAAATTATCGCATGACGAAAATTTCGATCCCATAAAAACCGCCCCATTTCAACTTTGTCGATAAAAACGCTCAACACATTTACCACCCACCAACGCATGCAATCAGGGCACACATCCAAAACACAAACCACTTAAATCATGGTTAAACATTTTTGCGTCTCAACACCGAGTTTTTGTATGTGTTCCGGACCCAATAGACTTCTGGGTATCCAAAATGGACGAATGGCCCGAGCTCGCTCGCCACGCCATAGAGGTGTTGTCCTGCCCAGCAGCCACGTCATATCTGAGCGGTACCTTCAGCACAGCTGGAGGAGTCATTACAGACAAACGCATCCGCTTTCCACAGATAATGTGGATCGTTTGACTTTCATCAAGATGAATCAGGCATGGATCTCTGATGTTGTGGCCCCAATTGCCGAGGTCACCGATTACTGGCTGGTCTACTTCACATTCCTCTTCAAACAGAAATGGTCCTCTTGAAAAATGTTTTTTTAAAATGATCAGTTCTTACTGCAAAATTTTTTTTCTCTTTTCCCAACAGTTCATTTTGCTGGGTTTTGCTGTTGAGGAGACATGTAAAAACAGCAAGGGTTTCATGACAACACCGAATTTCCATTTACCACTTTATCTTTAGAAGTTTTCGCATTGTCAATGGTTTTGAGGTCATGTTGCAGTAAGATACAGCTATAATTATGGTCCTTTGAACAGTAAATGTGGCTTTTAAGTGGCATTTCTCCCTCACAATTTTTAATAGTGGCTGAGAAGTCATATTTATATTTTTTGGGTCATAATAGCTGTGAGATACAGCAATAATCATGGTCCTTTGGAACAGAAATGTGGCTTTTAAGTGGCATTCTCCCTCAGAATTTTTAATAGTGGCTGAGAAGTCATATTTATAATTTTTTGGGGTCATGTAGCTGTGAGATACAGCAATAATCATGGTCCTTTTGGGAAAAAGAAATGTGGTTTCAAGGGGCTTTTCCTTCCTCGCCCCCCAAAAATTTTTTAACAGTGGCTGAAATCAGGGTTTAATATTTTTTTGGGGGTTTTCATGCTGTTTTTTGAAATGCAGCAATACTACGGGCCCCCAAATTAAAAAAAAAATGTTGTTTTTTTTAACAGACTTTTGGTTTTTCAAATTTTCCCAAAGTGGCTAAAGGGGGTCATGCTTTAAATTTTTTTGGGGGCTTTTTTGCTTTAAAATTCCAGCTAAACTACGGGTCCTTTTAAAAAAAAAAAAAATTTGTTTCTAACGGGACATTTTTTTCCTTCACAATTGTCAAGATTGTCTAAAGGGGTGTTTTTTTGCTGTCAAAAAACGGGAAAGGGTTGGACACTTTTAAAAGGACCATTTTGCAAAATAAACTTTTTTTTTTGCAAAATTTTTAAACCCATACCCTATCAACCCCCTGTATTGAGAAAACCCCAAATTTAAAAAAATTTAAAAAAAAGAGAAACGGGGGGCGGGCCTGCCAAAGGATGTGAGCAGACCTGTGCCGGGGAAGCTCCCATCTAAAAACTCCTTTTCTGCAGCCCAAAAAACCCTTTAAAAAACCATCCTGCAACAAAAAAGAAACCCAAACTGGGGATATGTACATCAGATTTAATATCCGTAAAAAACCCTTGGGGTCTGAAATCTTCAATGGCACGGACCCCTGAAGAAAAATTAACAACTCTGGGAACCCTCACATCTACTAAGGTAGGCTTGTAACAGCTCCCTTTTTTCCAGGGCTGTCGGGCCCTTTCCCCTGAAAAACTGCCTACAAACAAACTACAGAAAATTTGTCCTGCTTTATATAAAATTTTTATCTCCCAAACCTTTTGGGAAAGCACGGGTCCCTCAAGAGACTTTTTTGGAGTTGTGCTGCTCTTTAGACACAATTAATTTTACTTGAAATTTCAAGATGGTTTACATGCAAAAAGGTTAAATAATTAATTTGCCTTGGGTGCCCCCCTTTTTGGCCTTTGGTTTGAAAGGGTTTTCACAAATTTTAAATTTTTTCCCCTTTTAAGAGGAAGTTTTTTTGGCTTTAGGGGTAGATGACTCATTCACCTCTGTTTTGGGCACAGAAGGGGAATTCAGCCTCTAAATCTCTGCCCCTTGTTGAATCATAGGGGGGTAAGCTTTTCAGTTGGGGAAAATTTTCTAGCAAACCCCTAGTTTCATAAGCCTGCTAGTACATTTAGAACTTGAAATTATTTTATGACAGTTTATAATGTGCTGTTTTTAGATGACCTAGGCATGTTGTCCACCATGTAATGTTTTACTGTTTTTCCCTCCCTTTGTACACGGGTTTTATGTTTTTTTAAAAACACATATGGGAATTCTAATGAAACATTTTTTGTTTGCCCAAATCATTTTTAAAACCCGACCCTTTAAAACCCCTGTTAATAAAACTACAGATTTCCCAAACACGGTCTAATTATTGAAAATTAGGAAGGCGTTTAGCTCCTTTGACCCTCCACAAAAAACCCCTGGGGGAAACGGAAGGGGGGGCAGGACAAAACTATTAAATTTCAGCAGTGCTTGCTCAGGTAACCCTGCAGTGCCCAGCATTCCCCCATTACCAGAACTTCCTGCTGATTAAAGCTGCAATACCACCCTGACAGCCTCAAAATCTCAGTCTGAGACAAATTAAAAACCCCTTTTCTCTGCACCCCCCAAAATAAAAGCCCTGATATAAGTACTTGCTGTTTCAGGGGGCACGGGAACTCTGCAAATTCCCTTTGGGAAGCACTGGTGATCAGGAATCTTTTTTAGTGAGCACTCCAGTCCAGAATTTCCTGTGCTCAGTGCAGTTTAAACCTGAAGGTCCACATCCCCCACTTGGTCGGGACTTTTCGGGCAAAATCCTGCTGCAGTTTTATATCTAAAAGTCTCCCCCATCTAACCTGAGTCTTTTAAAAGGGGCTTTCTCTGCATCCTCGTACACCTCCCTGATTTTAAGCATTTTTTTTCCCTTCAGGGGACAGGACCCGACTCAGTCACGGCTCCTACACTCTCCCTAGAGATTTAAACCTGCATGTAGAGACTGTTTACAATCACTTCCAAAAAGAAATTTTTTTTTTCTGCTGCTTATTTAAAAGCAGCTTCATCCCTACCACTACCTGATAAAGAAAGGAGAACGGGAGAAAAAGAAAACAACAAAAAAAAACCCCCCTTCCCTACATTACAGCTTTGTTCTTAATACCCAAACCCTTCTTACAGCCCTGTCGCAGTTTTTTCAAATCTCACGTTCCAAAATGGGGGGCCCACTACAAAGAAAAAATCCAAAGACTAACCCAAACAAAATTTGCCAGAATTCTTTTTTTCATCAAAAAAGACCCCTCTTCGTCCAAAAAGGGGGCCACATTTCCCTCCCCATCCTCTCCCACCCTTTTTCAAGAGCAAATCAGTCCCCTAGATCACAGGATCCTTTGGACCCAAAACCTCTCACCGTTGAAATTGCTTCATAAAATCTTCTCCCTTTCCGTACTTCAATACAATCTGACCTGAAGCAAATGATGGGAAAATTTTGAGACAAATATTAAAGGTCTCTTGCAACCCCGAACGAGCAGGGTTGGACTAAAAAGGTCAATTTTTGCTGCCTCTCATAATCCCTTAACGACGCCAAAAAGTGTACGGGAAGAAGAGGTGCACTCTTTTCACCCAAAAGCCCTCAGACCTAGAAGAAAAGGTTTTGGGCCGCAACAATGTCAGGGGTCCGTGGCATCCCAGAATCTTTTCCCCCCGACGACTAAATATTTTCCCTAACCGCCCTTTAAAGGCTCTAGTACCCCCGGGGGGTAAATCAGAGGAGCTGACAATAGCCCAAATTTAAAAAGGGGACCCCAAAAAAACCAAAAAAATCTACCACAGCAAGCCCCCAGGGACACTTTTCCCGGGAAATCCATTTTTACAACACAAAAGACAACTTTTTAAGAGCTCCCGCAAAGCGAAAAATTCCCAGAACGTTTCCCAGACAATTTCCATTTTCCCTGACCTTTTCACGGGCCCCAATGTTTCAAAAGAGGGGTTTTTCCAGCCTTACACCAAGCTTCAACCCGGGAAAGAATATTCACTACAATGGGGTTTTCCAGTAAAGCTTATCGTTGTTAGCGAGGGTAAAAAATTTAAATTGTACCCTCCCCAGAAGGGGGCCTGCTCTTTTTTTAAAAAGCTGGAAGTTGATCTCTCCTGAAGAATCCATCCTGCCCCCGTAAGAAGAAACCACACCCCGAAAATGATCACCCCCCCCCTTTGGTCCGAAAAAAACCTTTCCACAGTAAACCAAGATTTTGGACTGATTGCCCTTCAAAACCCCTTTTTGGGTTTGTGCTACCCCATAGGAGCCCCTGAGGGGAACTCTCATGCTTCACTCATTTAGAATTATTATCTTTTTTTTTTTTTCTAAATTCTTTTCCTTTTTCCTTTTTTTTGGGGTTAAAAGGCGGACTTTGCCCCCCGATTTTTTTTCCTTTTTTAAAGGAATAATTTATTTTTCTTGCAATGTTTTTTAAATTCGATGTTTTTGTTTTTGGTTCTTTTTTCATAATGGGAAAAATTTTCCTACTCTTACTTGTTGTAACCCCTTTTTTTTCAGGTTTTTTATGATACTAACAATGAAAATGGGAGCTCACTGCGTGCTTCCCTGCTTACACAAGTCAATTAAACATCTTACATATAATTTTTAAGGGTTTAAAATTTCCCCCTTTCAAAACGCTTTTTGCTTTGGAAGATGTATTTAAAAATCACAAGAAATTTATTTTTTGTTTGGGCAAGAAACACATCTCCCCTTCAAAATATAAACCAAAAAGGGATTGAAACATAAAAATTTCCCTTACTTTTTTCCAAGCCCACTCTCCTAAAAAAAAGCTGGTGTACCCAAAAACCCAAATAAAGAATTCTTTTTCATTCTCTTTTTTTCCCAATCTTTTCCTAAACCCCAAATTTCGCTATGTTATTTTTGGGCCCCTGCATAATTAACTCCAAACCCTATACACTCACACAATTTATGCCCCAAAATTTAAAAAAAAATTACCCTTCATTACAAAATTTGTTAAAAAAAGGCAAAGAGCTTTAAGAATAGGGGGTTTTGTCCTCGGAGAGTTTTTAAATTTCAGTTTTTTGGGTGCAAATTTTGGATAGGTCTGCTTACGAACAAACTTTGAAAAATGATTTTCAATCATTTTTATTAAAAGGAAAAACCTTCATGACATCTGGGGGAAATTTACAAAACCAAAAAAACATAAAGATTAAACATTTTTTTCTCCCCCAAAAAAGTACACCCTTAGAATCGATTTCCCTTTTTACTAATAAAAATTTCCTAATAGCCTTATCATAAAAATTTTGGGGATATATCCCCAAGGCCCCGACCCCCCCTTTTGAAATTGCCTGAATCCAAAATTTGATCCCCAAATATTTCCCTTTTGGCGCCTAAAAAATTTTCTTTTTAAAAAAACGGGAGATCACTCATATTTTTCTTTCTGAGATTAAACTTTTTTTTTTCAACCAAACATTTTTTCTGTCCCCCTCTAGTAGCTCCCTGGGGGGTGCCCAAAAAACCCTTTTATTAGAGGTATATTTATCCAAGTAGCAAGAGAGAAAAAAAAACGCCAAACCCAAACCCTCTTGGTTTTTTGTCTGATATTGAGAAAAAAGACAAAGCATTTAAACTTGACCCATCCCCCCCAAAACAAAACTCCCTAGTAGATTTTAGGAAAAAAATTAAGAACAAAAGTATCTTTACAAATATGAGTTCAACCTGGGCCAAAAGAAATGGTAATTCTATCTACAAGGAGACAGGCCAAGCAAAAATTTCGAACGAGGAAACCCGGTTTCACGCCAAAACCCGAAACACCCCACCTCTTTTCATCCAATTTGGTTGGGAAAAAAAATAAATCCAATAGACATTTTAAATTAAATTTCTGACTACTAAAACCCATTCCCCTATAACCTACAAGAGACGAACATCTCCCCCCCCACCCTCTTTAAAAAGCACATTTAAACATTTCTTAAATTCTGTTTAACTCCCATAAATAAAACTAGTGCCCAGCTTTCCAAATTGAATATCCCTTTTCACTAAAACCGAAGTCCAAAAGCAATAAACGGTATAGTAAAACAAACAAAGCCCCTGGTTTCCTTTTGGGCCCTTTCCCAATGATAAATTAAACCCAAACCCTTTTTAGAAACCCTTCCTTTTCCCCCCACATTTTAAAATCACTTTTTAAGAGATAGTTTTTTAAAAAAACAACCATTAAAGGAAAATCCCCTTTCAGCAAATTTAAAACTACAAAACCCAAAACCCCGGGAAAGCTCCAGATCAACCAACTAACTATAGACCCATTTCCCCTTTTTAAAAACAGATATTAAAATATACGCAAAACCCTTCTTTCCACCCGGGCCCTTTAAATTTTTAGTATCTCCCGAACCATAAAAATCAAGTGGGTTCATTCCGGGGGGAGGGTAGAGAAAGCAAACCCGGCCCTATTAATCTAGTACAGAAATTTCTGGGGTCTTCCCCCAGAAGTGGCTTTTTTTTCCCCCGATCGAAAAAAACCTTTGATAGGGGTTAAAAATGGGTTTACATAAAGCTCTTTCCCTTTTGAAATTTGGTTGGGCGGGTTTTTCTTGGGGTGCTATAAATTCCCCCCCTACTCCCTGCCCTTTACACAAGTCCTCACTTTCCCAAATTTTTTTTTCCCCTTTTTTGATATTTCAAAAAGGCACCCCGTTTAGGGTGCCCTCTTTCCCCCCCCCCGATTTTTGTGTTTTTGCATGGGGCCCCCAGCTTTAACATATTAAGCCCAAACCCCCTTATAACAGGCCCTTTCAATTAATAAGTTCCCTTTCATAAAATAAACTTTTATGCCCGATGATTTTTGCTTATAACCACCGACCTTCCTCCCTTTCCCTTGAAGAAAATTTTTTAAATTCTAAATCTTTTTTCTACCCCCCTCTCCTTTTATAAATTAAATAGATCTAAATCTGTTCTGTTTCCAGTGGACAATGTGTCAGGGTCAACAACTTAAACTGGATCCCTTTGGGTTTAAAAACAAGCGACATGTTTTAAATATTTAGGGATTAAAGTCTCTCCTACCCCCATTTTTAACTATTAATGATAATTTTCAACCATTTTTACCTTTAAATTTTACTTGGAAAAACAAATGGTTTTCCCTTTCCCCTCAAATTTTTTTATGGACTGCCAAATTAAAAAATTTTTCAAGTTTTTTTCTTTTCCCAAATTTTAAATTTTTTTTTGCAGGGCAATCCCCCAAATTTTCTTTTCCCTTCCCCCCTTTTACATAAAATTTTAACATTTACTTGGGAAAGTTTTATTCGGGAAAGGCCCCCAGGGCCCAAAATTAAAGAAAAACCGGGTATACTTTTTGTCATAAAAAAGGTGGCCTACCCGTTCCTAATATTTTGGGTGCCTACAACTCACAATTATTCTGGAGCAGGCCTTTTTATCCCGTGGCACCAATCTGAAGTAATCGTGGACCCCAAATTGAAACCCCCTTTTTTCCACTTCCCAATCCCCGAAAAACAAAAACGATGCTTCAATAGTAAGATTTCCCGGGGCCCCCCTTTCCCAAATGCTTCATTAAAAATCTCTAAAATGAACTCTTCAAAGCAAGGTTTTTCAATGTATTTCCCAAAAAATTTGGGTTTAAAATTTTCAAAAGGGAAAAACTCTCTCCTATTTCCCTTAAAGTTGTTTGGGAAATCCAACCCCTTTCGTTTTTATGCTTGGAGTGAAATTTCAAAAAAAATCAATAAAACAATATAAGATTACCAGGACAAAAAAACCTTTTAAGACCTGGCCAAAACTTAAAAAACCCCTACCCCAAGGTTTTTTTCAGGGTTTTCCCCCCTTAGGCATGTGATACAATCTTTTTCGTTGGCCCCACTCGAATACTTCTCTCCAATTTTCCCAACTTCATATTTAAAAAGAAAGGTTTTGAGAAAGGGTCTCCTTGCTTTTTAACCGATTCCCTTTTGGGCAAATCAAGGGAAATTCTCTACCAAGACCAAATGGGGGGAGAACTAAACCAGAAACCCTTTTTCCCAAAAAGCAATGGAACCAGGGACACTCTATCCCCCCAAGGTTTTCCAAATGTGCCAATCATCAAGAAACCATGCACAAGATTCAAAATTAGGGTACTTTCCACCTACCCCGACAAACCCTATGTCCCCGGGCCCCTTCCAATTTTTTTTGTAAAAGTGCGGCAGCAAAAGGGAAACCCCTTTTTTCAGGTCTGGTAGGGTTTTCCCAATAAATTTAAAAAATTTTTGGGAACCCCATTGGCCTCTTTTTTACAGGAATAATTTGGGGCACTTTACAAACTTCCCCAGAATTAGCACTCCTAATAAAAATTTTTAAATGAGATACCGCCTTTTCACGAACCGTTTTTTTTTCACATATTAATTGCCGTAGAACAAACATACATATCACTGGGAAAGGGCCCAAGGCCCCCTTTTAATTTACGGGGGTTTTCCGCCAATAAATTTTAGCTGCGCCCGTGAAAAAAGGTTGATTGATCCCCCCCTTTTTTTCCTCCCAAAAAAAAAAGCTCTCTATGGGATTCTTGGAATTTTTTCCCCGTATTACTCACCTAAGGTTTTATAACACCTGATTTAAGATTTAATGTTTCTTCTACCTAAATTTGCTCATAATAAAACCCGGTTTTTTGTTTACTGTTTTTTGTTTTTTTTTTGCTTCCCCATCTCAACTGAAATGTAAAATGGGTTTTTTACCTGAAAGATATCGAATATTTTTTAAACCCTCCTTTGGGTAACCGGGTTTTGAATCTACTCTTTTGATTATAAATTATTTTTATATCTTACTTTTCAAAAATCAATAAATAAATTTAAAAAAAAAAAAGAGGGAAAAAAAGACAAGGGGGGATTCCAAAACCCCTATTTTTAAAAATGGGGTTTTTTAAAAAATTAAACTACTAAAAAAAAGGGCATGTACAAAATAGCTGGGAAAAAAATTCCTCTGAAAATTTTAACCCGGGGGGGTAACAGGGAAAAATTGAACCAAAGTAAAGGTTTTTCAGAGGAAAATGGAGTATGGGAGCACGGGGAGAGAACCAAATACAGAGCCCAAAATTTCCCCCAGCAAATTGAGTAAAATGAGAAAAAGAAGGGCCCAAAAAAAAGGGCACCCGGGTGGAACAGGAGCGTTTAAAAAACCCGTATTTCCAAGTGAACCCCAATTGGTCCGCACTCAAAATGAGCAAGCGCTACCCGGGCAGGGCAGTAAATGCCAAATGAAACTAAAATGGGGTTTTAAAGACCCTATTTTCCGGGACTTTTTTAATCTGTTTGGGGCAGATAGGTTTTAAAGGCATTCTGCGGTCCAGGAAAAAGGGATATCAATGTCCAGTTCCCAAATAAAATGGCGGTTTTTAAAAACCCTTTTCCCCCACACTTTTTAATCTTAGGGCCGACAGGTTTTAAAGGTCATTCTTTCGGTCAGGAAAAGATATAGTCAAAGTCCCAGTTTTAACTAAAAAAGGTGGTTTTAAAAACTTTCCTTTTTTTCCCGGGACTTTTTTAAAAGTGGGGGTCATGGGAGGGTTTTGGGGGTCCCTGTGGCCCCCGGGCAGGTATAGTCCCAAAGTCCATTTAAAAAAAAAAAAGGTTTGGGTTTAAAGACCCCCCTTTTTTTTCCCGGAAAATTTTTAAACTTTGGGCCCTTTCCCCCGGTTTTGGGGGCCCTGCTGGGCCCAGGGGGAGGGAAAGTCTATGTCCCCCTTTAAACCAAAAATGTGGGTTTAAAAACTCCCCTTTTTTCCCCCAAATTTTAAACTGGGGGTCATGCAGGGTTTGGGGGAAAAATTTCTGGGATTCCAGACAGGGGTAATTTAAAGTCCATTTTAAAATAAAAATGATGGTTTAATCATACGCCTTCTGGCACTTTTTTAATTTGGTGGGGGAGCGGTTTAAAGGGGCTGCGTTGGTACAAGAAGCTTTTGTGAATGGTGTGTAATTTTTTTTCTGTGGCTTTTTTTAACCAAAAGGGGTTGCCTAAGATGTAGCCGTATCCACTTGGGCGTTTGGGAAAGTTAAAAATTCAAACTTCCCCCAGCCCCCGTTTGGGTGTAAAAAAGAAGGGTTTTTTGCCCCTTCTATAGGGCCCTTTTAAAAGGGGCATCGCTCATAATCGACCACCACAAACGACCAAAAATTTTCGATGATTTGGGTTTACTATTGACCATAACCCCATGTCCAAAGGCCAACGTAATCGCTCAACACTATTTGGAAAGGGTTTTTAGAAACGTTTAAGTAAAAATCACTTCACTGATCTTTTCAGTTTTTCCCTTGGTTTTCTGGGTTTTATCCATTTCAAAATACAAATCCGTAGGCGGGGTAAGAGACCAAAAAAGGAAAAATGGTTTTAGGAAAGGGAGTAAAAAACAAACCCAGGTGGCTGGCCTCGGTATAATAAAAAACCCTTTGTTTTTGTCACGATTTATTTTTTCTGACCATTTTGTTATTTTGGTAGTTCGGGGCGGGTTTTTATTGGGGCGGCCGGAGATTTTGGGTGGGAAAAGGGCGCTCCAATACTCCCCCGCCCAGGCCTTACCAGGCATAAAAAGGCAGCTGACACAGCTCAAGGAGGAACAGTTTTGGAAAAAAGCTGGGAGGCTTCCTGTTAGCTGGGAGACAACAAGCTCCAAGGGTTGCGGGGGAATTTTGGTTTCCACTGACCCCGGTGAGGGGTTTTCCTTTATTTACAAATTTTTGGTTTTCCGAGGAAAGGACTTTCATTTGAAATGTGGGGGTCATAAACTAAGGGAAAACCTGAAAGTTTTTTTTTGTTGTTATTTGGTGTCCAGGAGACAATAAACTTTCCCTTCATGTATGCAAAACCTTTCCACCTTTGTCTGTACGTACCCGGGCTGCCACTGACAAAA
>JAODAL010074146.1:0-14478 GCA_025379985.1 Phyllomedusa bahiana
GGGGGGAACGGTTTTTTCTCATTGACTGGAAATGTTCGGGCCCGAGGAGAGGTCCTGGGAGCAATATTCCGGATCGTGACATAATTCAGAGGTTCCTCCAGGCCAGAAGGAGGGGGAGGCCGAAGGGGGGGATACTGTCACGGGTGGGCCCGCGACCCCGTACCCGGGTCCGGGCACCCCCGTGGTCGCCGAAACGAGCGGCACCGCCGCCGCATGTCGGGCGGTGGGCGCGCTCACCCGGCCGGCCTGGCTCCTCTCTACTTACCCGGCCGCGCTCCTGTTGCGGTCTCAGCCTCCCGGTGCGCCCCGTCCCCGACATCTAAGGCGCGCGGGCGCCGACACTGCGAAGATTTAAAGGGCCATTTGCACCGGTAATTGGCTATTGCGGTCACTGCCCTTATTTAAGCCTGCCCCTTCCTGGGGCCGTGGCCGGATCTTTAGTGCCATTTCAGCCTATAGAGAAAGCTTACAAGCTTGTTCTGACTTACCGTGTACCGTACCATTAGCTTCCTTTCCTCGACCACGCATCTTGCCCCCTTCCCCTGACCTAGAGCCCGCCCACGACCACGAACCTGTCCCGCCTGCCCTGACCTTCTGCCTGTCCCCGACTACGGGCCTGCCTGACGACCCTGCACACAACGCTATACCTTGGCTGCCCCCGCAAGAAAGTCACGTCAGGGTAACGACCTGGTAGACTCCCCCGCAGCAAGTCCACCCCCTTTTGCGGCGGGCTCTGGTGAAAACCGGGCCCTACTTAGATTCCGTTTCCTGGCGTGGCTTCCACCATCGCTTGCGGTGGTCCAGTGGATCCACTTCTACGTCCGGGTACGTGACACACGTCAGAGTCTAATCCTGACACATCGAGAGACACCTCCCGTGACCACTCATCCCAAAGCGACAATGGAGCGAGCACATCACATTATAAAATGGCACACAAGAACAAGAACAAAAGAAATAACCGCTCAAAAAACGAGGGCGCAGAGGAGGTCGTAAACACCACAAAGGATCTTCAACGTATGCAAACGAGGAAA
Source organism: Phyllomedusa bahiana (assembly GCA_025379985.1). NCBI lineage: Eukaryota > Metazoa > Chordata > Amphibia > Anura > Hylidae > Phyllomedusa > Phyllomedusa bahiana. The sequence continues at coordinate 1,032 of JAODAL010074146.1, forward strand.
CAAGACAACAAGAAAACATAGATCCAAAGGTTGCAGTTCACAATATTTCATCGATAACTTTAACGACAGAAGAAGAACAAGTACTGTCTCTTGGTTTAAATTTTGCAGTCAAGGACAATTTCAATCTAGTCTCTACCATCAGAGATATTAATAAATTTGTTCGCAATCTCACTGTCAGAAGACATTTTTACCAAGAAGACGACATTCAAAATACATCAGAGGTTGCAATTCCTAATCAATATCAGGGATTGAAATTTCAGGAACAAATTTCCCTATTGACTCTTCAGGAACTACATAGCGAGGCTAATCTTGATGACTCCCAATCATCTATGCAACCCGAGACTTTCTATATGAGCAACCAGGATTTCTACCCAGTGCAAACTAGGACTGAGGCCATGGACCACTTTCAGCTTTTGGTTGAAAGAGATCTTCGGGCGCTACAAAATAATCAACTAGGAAACAACATGTCTAACCTCACAGTTAAGCAAAAATCAGCTCTAAAACGCTTGAAAGATGCAGATAATGTTGAAATCCGAATGGCAGACAAGGGGGGCAAAGTTGTCATTATGGATAAAGACAAATATCATAGAGCTATGCTAAATTTACTAACCGATAACAGCACGTAAAAACAATTGCCTGGGGACCCTACAGTCAAATGTAATGCTAATATATCAAAATTAATAGAAGATGGAATACAACTAGTTGTTATTAATCAAAAACAGGCTGATTACATCTTCAATAAATTTCCAGTAATACCGGTCATCTATGGTGTCACTAAGATTCACAAGAATCCTCTTGATCCCCCCATGCGACCAATAGTGTCGGGCATAAATTCTATTACAGAAAGATTGTGCCAATGGGTAGATTCCCTCCTCCAACCCTTAGTTAGGCGAGTTCCAGGGTTCCTCCAAGACACACGGGACGTCCTGGTGGCTATGCGTGATGTTGTTTGGCTAGAAAAATTTAGCTGGATTACCTGTGACGTTGAGTCATTATATACCAGCATCCCCCACCAAGTAGCTATTCTGGCACTTCAGCATCATCTATCTAAATACAGCGGGTACGCATTAAATTTACAATTGTTTATTGTAGATGTTGTTGTTTTTCTCATGGCTCACAATTATTTTATGTTTCATCACAAATATTACTTACAGCTTACAGGAGTTTCAATGGGGGTCAAATATTCCCCCTCCCTAGCAAATTTAACCATGTCATGGTGGGAGGAACATACATCTACTCTACACAAAATCAGTTTTTGGAGCAGTTGGAGTGGTACGGTAGATACATTGATGACCTCCTCATTTTGTGGGGGGGAGATGTATCTACCGTGCCCTCCTTCGTGTTTTATCTAAACAACAATCCATTTAATCTCACATTCACCCATTCACATAATATTTGCTCGGTGAATTTTCTAGACCTACATTTAGAGGGCATCCCCAATCAAACCATTTCAACTAGAACCTATAGAAAAAGTAGTGCGGGCAATACCATATTGCACTTTTCTAATTATCACACTAAGTCTACCAAAATTGCTATCCCCATTGGGGAATTAATCAGAGCCAAACGTAACTGTAGCTCTCAGAATGATTATGACTCTGAATCCCAACAAATATGTACTAGATTGAAAAGCAGAGGCTATCCACAACAGCTATTATCAACAGCTCTGAATAAAACACACAGTAGGGATAGAAGAGATTTATTGGCACAAAAACATAAAAGTCAATTAACAAAAAACAATATACCTACACTTGTATTGGAACACACAAAACAGTTTAATACAATCATAAATATCGTGTACAAATAACTCCCTATTTTATATGGATTCACCGTGTTGGACACTATATTGTCTAACGGATGCAATATTTTACCAAGAAAAGCAAAAACTCTTGGTAATCTACTTACCTCTAATACATTTGCAGATTGAAAAAAACACTCAACTTGGCTTAACTGTAAAGGGTTTTTCAAGTGCGGACTAAGACAGTGCCGCATATGTTCCATTGCGTGCCCGGGTAAATAATTCACAAATATGCTAGGGAATCAAAAATATTTCATGAATCAGTTTATTAACTGTAACACCCAAAATGTAGTTTACCTAGCTTGGTGCTCGCAGTGTAATCTCCAATATATTGGCAGTACCACCAGGAAGCTTAAAATCAGATTTTTAGAACATGTAAACGAAGTTACCAACCTATCAGATAGAAATAAATCTGGTCTCACACGACACTTTATACAGCAACACAACTCAGACTGCAGCATGTTAAAAATACGGGTGATAGAAAAAGTTTGTAGGCCACTAAGAGGTGGTGATATAGTGCGACTTCTGCGCAACAGAAAAGCGCACTGGATTATTATGCTAAATACCACTACACCTCAGGGTTTTAATGTTAAGAAAGAATCCTTGTGCTATCATTAAGTGTCATCGCTGTACTGTTTTTCATGCATATATTTATACTCAATTGCACTATTCTCGCCTCAATGTTGCGCTATTCACTCTTGATTTTTGCTTTGTTTTGTTTTGTTCTGTTCCTGCGTATCTATGTGTCGGCGCGCATGCGCGGCGACTCTTCCCTTTCCAGGTCACGCTTTATTCTTGTTAGTGCGCATTACCGGAAATACGATATTCCACTTCCGGGACGCGACCTGGAGCTTGTGCCGCGGCGCGCGTGCCTATACACATGATAGCAGGTAATTTACATCTTTAATTATTATGCAATTAGTCTTGATCTTATATATATCATACTTTTAGATGTTTTCAGTAGTGCTATGACTTAGGGCGTACTGTAAGCCCGAAACGCGTCAGCATTTACTAGCTCCTCTCGCAGGGGACCACCGCTACCCATGTTTCTCACTCTAGTAGCTGTATACTTTGCTGTTTTTATCTTTGATATTCTTCAATAAACCTTGGATGTATTATCTTCACCGGATCGTGCTGGACCATTCATCGTTTTTCCTTGGCATTTATTTACTGCTGTAAGACTTCAGCAGTGGTCCGCGCACCATGCACTCAGGATGGTGCTGGCTACGCTCTCTACCTGTCAGATAGCTATAGACCCCCTTTAAATGGACATAGACACCCTGAAGGCAAAAATAGCCCCTCTGTAGGTAGATATAGGCAGGTTTAAAAGCTAAAAAAGAAAATAAAGGTACTTACCTCTTCATAAAATAAGGTAAAATGTAAAAGTCATTCTTTATGAGTATCTATTGCAACTGTTGGTGCAATAGTAAGAAAATGGAAGAAATACAAAATGACTGTCAATCAACATTGATCTGGGGTACCATGCAAAATCTCGCCTCGTGGGGTATCATTGATCATGAGGAAGGTGAGAGATCAGCCTAAAAATACACGGGGGGGAACTTGTTATTGATCTCAAGGCAGTTGGGACCACAGTCACCAAGGAAACCATTGGCAACACTTTACTCTGTAATGGTTTAAAATCCTGCAGTGCCCACAAGGTCCCCCTGCTCAAGAAGGCACATGAAGTTTGCCAATGAACACCTGGATGAGTCTGTGAGTGATTGGGAGAAGATGCTGTAGTCAGATGAGACAAAAATTGAGCTCTTGCCATTAACTCAACTCTCTGTGTTTAGAGGAAGAGAAATGCTACCTGGGACCCAAAGAACACTGTCCCCACTGTCAAGCATGGAGGTGGAAACATTATGTTTTGAGGGTGTTCCTCTGCTAAGGGCACAGGACTACTTCACTGCATCCATGGGAGAATAGATGGAGCTTTGCACCATAAAATCCTGAGTGACAACCTCCTTCCCTCCGCCAGGACATTAAAAATGGGTCGTGGCTGGGTCTTCCAGCAAGACAATGACCCAAAACATACAGCCAAGGCAACAAAGGATTGGCTCAAAAAGAAGCACATTAAAGTCATGTAGTGGCCTAGCCTTAAAATTAACTTACCCTTAAAATTATAGACTGTTTATGTCTTTGTCAGTGGGAAAAGTAATACAATCAGCAAGGGATCAAATACATGTAATTATTTCCTTCATTGTAACTGCGGGCCAAGTTTTACAGCAATCCAACATTTCTGTCTGGGTACGCTATTTTTGTTTTGTCAATAAGTGTAAAACAGTTTGTTGGTATATTAATATTATCATTTTCTTTATGAATCTGTCTTACACCTGTAGAAAAGCAGTCAGAGATTTTATAATATGTACACGAGTGTTAAGTTTGTTGCAAGAATGCAGAAAATGCATTAAAAGCAAAAATATCTTCATAAAATCTTCCTAGTGTATTCCTACAGTTTTCGCCTTCTCACCCAGCATCTTAGTTATGGTTTTGTAGCCCATTCCAGCTTTGTGCAGGTCTATTATCTTGTCCCTGACATCCGTAGAAAGCTCTTTGGTCTTGCCCATGTTGTAGAGGTTAGAGTCTGACTGATTAATTGAGTCTGTGGACAGGAGTCTTTTATAAAGGTGACTATTTAAGACAGCTGTCTTTAATGCAGGTAACAAGTTAGTTAGGAGCATCTCACTGGTCTGTAGGAGAACTGTTAATGCTTGGTAGGTAGGGATGAGCGATTGTGTCAACCGGTATCGGTAATTATCATATCGATAGTCGATAACAGATTATCGACGATGACCGTTAAAGTCTATAGGAGAGGAACAACAGCTTCATTGTTACACCCAAACAGGTGAGGAGAAGCTGGAATTAACAACCACAACAGGAAACTGGATATGTGCTACATCTTCGGCAAGACAATTAGGTTACAAAAGTCACAGAAAAAAAATTCATAGGTTAAAATAATTCATTATGTTCAATGGCTAACTGAAAACATGACGAGGGTGTAGCCACAGCAGGTACAGCGGTAGCAGCTGCAAAGGGGGCCCTTTCACACAAACAAGACACCGGTATTGGAAATGGCACATGGCAACTGGCAGGAGACCCCTATCACTTTTTGCACTATGGACCAACATCTCGTCAAATATGTGGTGGCAGCAAGAACGTCCCAACCGGGACGCGGAGGTTCACCTGGCAGGGCCCTAGGGGGGTCCAGTTGGTCAACGAGCCCTGTCTCAAATTTCTGCATTCTCCTGTCAATTTTTTGTGGGTGGAACGAAATTGCTCACCTTTGATGCCCTTATGGACCATCAAATTAAAAAAGTGCCGGAAGAAAGTATTATTTGAACCAGTATTTTGGTAAAGTGGACATTGACTATCCATGTCCTGGACCGCAGCATGACCCTCAAACCTGCATGATCCACAGATTAAAAAGTGCCAGAAGAAAGTAGTCTTTGAACCACCATTTTAGTTGAACTGGAGATTGACTATACCTGCCCCCTGACCACAGCATGACCCTAAAAAACCTGACGCACAGTTTAAAAAAATTTTCCGGAAGAAAGTAGTCTTTGAACCACTATTTTAATGAACTGGATATTGACTATCCCCGTCCTTTACCACAGCATGACCTTAAATCTGCCTGACCCACAGATTAAAAAGGGGGGCCAGAAAAAGGATCTTTGAACCACCATTTTTAGTTGAACTGGACATTGACTGTCCCTGTCCTTACCACACATGACCCCCAAAACGTTGCCTACAGTTAAAAAGTCCCGGGAAAAAAGTAGTATTTGGGAAGCAGATTTTAGTTGAACTGGACATTGACATACCTGCCCTGACCAAAGCAGACCCTAAACCTGCCCCTGACCCACAGATTAAAAAGTGCGGAAGAAAAAACCTTTGAAACCCATTTTAGTTGAACGACATTGACTTGCCTGCCTGGACCACGCAGCCCCCTTAAATCTGCATGCCCCACAGATAAAAAAATTTTTGCCGGAAGAAAGAATTGTTTTTGGGAAAACGTATTTTAGTTTTAACTGGACATTGACTATACCTGTCCTGTACAAGCAGACCTCAAACCTGCATGACCCACAGAATAAAAAGTGCCAGAAAAAGTATTTTTTAAACCCAAAAATTTTATTTTGAACTGGACATTGACTAAAACCTGTCCTGTCCCACGCATGACCCCAAAACGTGTGGCCTACAATTAAAAATGCCGGGAAAAAGTAGTTTTGAAGAGTTTTTTATTTAAACTGGACATTGACTAAACCTGTCCTGGACAAAGCATGACCCCAAAACCCGCATACCCAAAATTTACCAACCCCCGAAAAAAGCATTTTTAAAAACCACCTTTTTTTATTGAACTGACTCCACACCCTGTCCTACGCGCATGACCCTTAAAATCTCATACCCACAGATTTAAAAGGCTGAAAAAAGTACCTTTGAACCACCTTTTTAGTTGAACTGGACATTAACTAGCCTGTCCGGCCCACAGCATGACGTTTTAAATCTGCTACCCACAGATTACCAATGAAAAGGAGGCAGTATTATTTGAATCACCATTTATTTTGAACTGGGACATTGACTTCATTTTGCACAGAGGGGAGATAGGGGATCCTTGGCCCCGCCCAAGTGAGGGGCTAAGCCACACCAGGACAAATCTAAGTAGGCCCCCGTTTTCACCAGACCCCCGAAAAAGCGGGATGAACTTGCTGCGGGGAGCCCCACCGGGTCGCACCCCTGACGGATTTTTCTTGCGGAGCAGCCAGGTATAGCTGTAAAAAATCCAGGCAGGCTCGTATCGGGACAGCAGGAGGTCAGACAGCTCTATGGGTTCTGGTCGTGGACAGGCAGAAGTCGGGGCAGGGGGCAAGATTCGTGGTCGGGGAAAACAGAAGCAAATGGTAGGGTACACGGTAAAATCAGAACAAGGCTAGGAACGCTTTTTTTTTAAAGGCCCAAATGGCACTAAAATCCGTACTTAAAACCCCCCAAATCCAAAGCCCCCTACAAAAAACGAAGTTTTTACAAATTGGGTGCTTGGGAAAACGCCCCAAAAACAGTTTTTTTCCCCACCCCCCAAAATTCCGCCCGGGCGGAATTAATTTTTTTTCCCCCCGGGGGGCCAAATGCCGAAAAGGGGTGCCCGAGGGGCAAAAATTTTAAAAAAAATTTTTTAACGGTTTTTTTACCACACAAAAAGTTTTAAAAAATTTTTAAAACCCCAATTTTAAAGGAGGTCGAAAAGTCCTGAAAATAAATTTAAAAGTTTTAAAAGGATTACATTATCGGTTTTCCACCACAAAAAACCCCAGTTCATGAAAAACGAAAAAAATTTGCTAAAACAAAACCCAAAAGTTTTTTTAAAAAAAAAAACTTACATTAAATCCTTTCCCCCCCCAAATTTTCCCCCCCCCCACCCCCCCAGTGGCAACCAAAAAATTTTTTTCAATACTGTCAATTTGAATTAAAACTTAACTAATATAACCAAAATTCAAAAAAAGAAAGGTTGGTTTTTTTTTTCGGGGGAGCCCCTTGGCGTTACCCAAAATTTTACACATCAGCGGTTTCTTTGTAGACGGGGGGTTAACAAAAACAGTCAACTAAAAACGGGGGTAGTGTTTTTGGGCCCCAAAAGGGGCCCCCCTCAAAAGGCAAAAAGGGCCTTTTTTAAAATTTAAAAATTTCTTTAAGATTTAAAAACTAGGCCCCCCAAATCCCGAAAACGGGAAAAAAATAATTTTAACCTTTTTAAAGATTGCCCCTCCCTGGAGGGACAAATATTTTTCCCTGGGGAAAAAAAAATAAATTTTTTTTTCAGTGTTTTTTGGTTTTTTTTTTTTTTATTTTCCGAAAAATTCTATCTTTTAAGGCTTCCCTGTCTTTTGAAACCAAAAAAATTTTTTACCCAAAACAAAAAATTTTTTCTTTTTTGAAGAAAAATAAATGGTTAAAAAAAAACAATTTTTGAAAAAGGGATAAAAATTTTTTTTTTTTTAAAAAAAAAAAATTGGGGTGTTTTTGGAAAGGTACCCCTTTTTAAAAATTTTTAACCTTTTTAATTTTCCCCTTTGGCCTAAAAAAATTTCACTTTTAAATTTGGAAAGGGGCAAAAACAAAGGGCCCCAGAAACGGTTTAATTTTTGAAAAACCCAATCGGGTTTTAAAACCCTTTTAAAAAGGTGTTGGAAGCTGGGTTTTAGGGGGAAACCCCAAATAAAAATAAATTTTTCCCCCAAACCAAAACAAGGAAAAAATTTAAAAGGGGGGTTTAATTTCCACAAAAAAACAAAAATCAAAACAAAACTTTGACGGAAAAAAGGGAATTTTGGCAGGAAAACCCTTTTTTAAAACAACCTAGTTGAATTTTTTTACAGAAATGGAAAAACTAATTTTATAGGGGAGAAAAATGTAAAAATAGGCCCCCACTTTGGTTAAATTTTTCCCTTATAGTACCGGGGGGGGGACCCCCCAAAAAAAAATCCCCCTTTTTGGGGGGTCGAAACCCCACCGGGGGCCCCCCCCTAAGGGGGATGGGCCCCCTCCCCCCGGTTAAGGGCGCTTTCCCAAAACGTTTTTTTCCCCCAAAAAAAACCTTTTTCCCAGGGCCGGGCATTTTTTGTGCCCCGAAAAAAAAGTGGGGGCCCCCCCCCCCCATCCCCAAAAAACCCCCCCCCCAAAAATTCCCTCTCCCCCCCTGCACCCCCCTGTCACTAAATTTTATTCCCCCAAACTAAAACTTAGCAGCCCCCAAAAAAAACCCCCTGACAAATTACTTTTTAAAAAAGCTTTTCCTCCTTATGACAGTGTAATACCCCTAAATAACAGTCACCGAATAATCCACCTATACATGGAGCAAATCTACCAGACGAGTGATTGTTACTAAAAAACACTCCTACAAAACCAAGACCCTAAACTATTACTACTTAAGGATCAAATAATCCTGCCAGACCCTGACGGAACGCAACACCCACATGTGACATCAGCTGTACACAGGCTCTGATTACATATATCACCGCCATACAGTGACCAGATAGTGGTAGATACTAGTTGAATGTAGATACTTGTCCCTGGAGTTTTGAACACAAATAACTTAGAATCCTCACATTTCCAGTAACTCCTTAATTATAGCTATATAAGTCCCCTCAGACAGGTATATAGATATGCCCTCACAGTCAGGCAGGTATATGTATATTGTCCCCTTAGACAGGTAGGTATATAAATATAGGGGCACTCAGGCAGGTATATAGATATAGGGTCACTCTCAGGCAGGTATATAGACATAGGGTCACTCTCAGGCAGGTATATAGATATAGGGGCTCTCAGGCAGGTATATAGATATAGGGCACTCTCAGGCAGTATTACATAGGGCTCAGAGTATATAGGGGCACACAGGCAGGTATATAGCTATAGGGGCTATAGGGGCCACAGGCAGGTATATGGGGGCTACAGGCAGGCGTATGGGGCCAAGCAGCGTATAGGGCTCAGCAGGGTATAGGGGCCACAGGCAGGCGTATGGGGCCACAGGTAGGCGCTCAGGCATGTGGGGCCACAGGCAGGCGTATGGGGCCACAGGCAGGCATAGGGGCCACAGGCAGGCGTATGGGGGCACAGGCAGGCGTATAGGGCCACAGGAAGTCGTATGGGGCCCCCCGCACGCATATGGGGGGCACAGGCAGGCGTATGGGGGCCACAGGCAGGCTATGGCACAAGGCTATATAGGGGCTACAGGCAGGTATATAGCATAGGGGCCACAGGCAGGCATAGTAGGGGGCACATGACAGGCATAGGGGCTCAGGCAGCGTAAGGGGCCACAGGCAGGCTTATGGGGCACAGGCAGGGTATGGGGCCACAGGCAGGCGAATGGGAGGCACAGGCAAGGCGTATGGGGCTCAGAGGCGTATAGGGCCACAGGCAGGCGTATGGGGCCACAGGCAGGCATATGGGAGCCACAAGCAGGCGTATGGGGGCCACAAGCAGGCTAATGGGGCCACAGCCAGGTATATGGGGGCCACAGGCAGGCGTAGGGGGGCCACAGGCAGGCATATGGGGGCTCAGTCAGGTGTATAGGGGCCCCAGGCAGGCGTAGGGGGCCACAGGCAGGCGTATGGGGGCCACAGGCAGGCGTATGGGGGCTCAAGCAGGCGTATAGGGGCCACAGGCAGGCGTATAGGCGCGACACGCAGTCGTTTGGGGGCCACAGGCAGGCGTATGGGGGCCACTGGCAGGCGTATAGGGGCCACAGGCAGGCTTAATGGGCCCAGGCAGGTCTATAGGGGCTACAGGCAGGCGTATGGGGCCACAGGCAGGCATATAGGGGCCACAGGCAGGCGTATAGGGGCCACAGGCAGGCGTATGGGGCCACAGCCAGGTGTATGGGGGCTATAGGCAGGCATATGGGGGCACAGGCAGGCGTATAGGGGCCACAGGCAGGCGTATGGGGCCACAGGCAGGTATATAGGGGCTACAGGCAGGCGTATGGGGCTAAAGGCAGGCGTATTGGGCCACAGGCAGGCGTATGGGCCACAGGCAGGTATATAGGGGCTACAGGCAGGCGTATGGGGCCACAGGCAGGCTATAGGGGCCACAGGCAGGCGTATAGGGGCCACAGGCAGGCGTTGGGGCCACAGGCAGGTATATGGGGGCTATAGGCAGGCATTATGGGGAGGCTCAGGCTACGCGTTATAGGGCCACAAGGCAGGGTATGGGGCCACAGGCAGGCGTTATGGGGCACAGGCAGGCGTATGGGGCGCCATCAGCCAGGTGTATGGGGCCACAGGCAGCATATGGGGCCACAGGCAGGCATCGGGACTCAGGAGGAAAAAGGGGCCCACAGGAGGGTATGGGGACAGCAGGGTATGGGGGCCACAGGCAGGGGTTGGGGGTTCTCAAGCGGGCTTTATAGGGGCCAAAAGGCAGGGGGTTAGGAGCAAAGGGGCGGCTTTTGGGGGGCACAGGAGGGTATGGGGCCCAGGGCAGGCTTTTATAGGGCCAAGGGGGTTAATGGGCCACAGGCGGTATATAGGGGTCAGACGGGGCTAGGGGCCAAAGGGCAGGCATAAAGGGGCCACAGGCGGGGCGTATGGGGGCACAGGCAGGCGTTTTTGGAGCCACAGGCAGGTGATGGGGGTAAGGCGGGCTTTTATGGGGGACAGGCAGGGTAAGGGGCCCGACGGCTTTGGGGGCCACAGGCAGGTATATGGGGGGCTACGGGCAGGCGTATGGGGTACAGGCAGGGAGGGGGGCCACAGGCAGGGTTGGGGCCCCGGGAGGGTATGGGCCACAGGCAGGTTATAGGGGCTACAGGCAGGGTATGGGGCCACGGAGCGTAGGGGGCTAGGCAGGGTATAGGGGCCAAGGAGGGTAGGGGCCACGGCAGGGTATGGGGCCCAGGCAGGTATATAGGGGTAAGGCAGTTTTAGGGGCCACGGAGGATATGGGGGGCTACGATGGTATATAGGGGCCAATCGGGAGTATGGGGCCACGGCAGGTATATGGGGACTACGGGCAGGAAAAATAACAAATTTTTATACTCCCTTCCAGTTCCCCGGCCGCCGCCCCTCTTCTTTTCCGGCCGCGAACCCCTCCGGCAGCCCCCGGAACATTCTATGACCGCTGTCGCCCGGGAGAGGAGCGTCGCGTGAATCATTCATCGCGATGCTGCCAGCTGAGCCGCACGGAGCCGCGGCGGGTCTTCAGCGCTATGAGGACCCGGCGGCCCCGCTGTGTCGGCCCTGCGGCTTACCGGAGGATCCAGCCATCCTCCGGTGAGCGGGCCCGACATTGTCTGCGGAGCAGGGAGCGCTCGCTCTCTGCTCCGCAGAAGCGGTCAAAGAGACCGCCGGCGCTTCAGGCCCATGGCAGCGGCCTGAAGCCCGGCGAGGTTCGGGGCCCCTGCCTGCGCCCCTTAGGGATAGGCAGAGGTAGGCGCCCTAGGCGTTCGCCTACCTCTGTCTACCCGTCGTCCCGCCTCTGCCTGTGTCACAAAATCAATCTGTCTGTAGCAAGGTCTTTTGTCATCGCTGCAGACAGACGACCTGCACTGCCAAACATCAAAAGTTAGTGGCCGGTCATTAAGGGGTAAAGGATGAATACACTATGTCATGTCACACTATTAAATTCGAAATAGCATTCAGAAAATGTAAAATATGTATAATTTATATTCCTCCTTAACCCCTTAACGACTGCTCACTGACTTTTGATGTCAGGTGGTGCATACATACTTTTCTCAGGTGTTAATTTATGCTTGAGAATGAAATGCAGCATGTAGTATATTCCTCCTTAACAATATATTTGCACATTTGAAGCTGGAATAACTATATAAATGGACACTTACCCTACGATTTTACAAGATAACATCATGAGTGAGATATAAAACCATTTTGAGAGATTGCTGAATGCAGCTTACTAACTCACCAATTTTATAAATGCTAAGCATATTGCACATTCACAGCAGACCAAGAACAGAAATAGATGCCAGCTATAGCTTGCTCTCACGGTTTAGAAATACATCCTGCCTGTGAAACATGTGCCCTGAGATGGAAAATACCTCTGAATAGATCCACAATTAGAAAGGCATGCTGTTCCCTAGGTAGAGTAATTCACACTGGATACTAATGTTCTCTAGTGATTGCTATAAGTGTTTTATTTATGAACTGCACTATGCTTAATATGCTATCCACAATCTGACTTGCTTTGTGCTTTTAAAGTTAGTCTAAAAATCTTATGCAAAATAAAAAATAAAACTACTACTAAAATCTGAAAATATATTTTATAGTTTAAACTCTACATGATCCCATTGGTAGTATAGTGATACAATAGAGGATATACTTTGTGAAGAAGAATATACCCAGCATTATATATTCAGCATCAGACAGTGGCCTTTTCTAGTAACCTTTCAGCAGATCTAATCTGGCTCATTGTTCGCTCTCTTACCTTCCAGTACTTGAACCCTAGATTCAAATCTGATCTATTATAAACATCTGCATGTAGTTTCTTTGTTCCCCAGTGTTTGTGTTGGTCTTCTATGTGTTGATTTACTCCTCTCTAACCCTACTGATGCTATAATTTATGTTTTGATATAGTAAAAAATATTTTAAAAATGTGGATTGTATAGGTTTAAAAACAGGAAAATACATCAAAACTAATGTTGAGTGATAAACTCGCCCAAAGTTGAAATCGGGCTGATTTTCACTAAAATCTCGGTTCTGCAATGAACAGATTATTTTTCTTAAAATCTGATCAATAATCTGAATCGCAGAATCATATCGCGCCATACAGGAAGATTACAGAATTCTAGTTAGTCTTAGTTAGAGCTTTGGAAACAGCGCCAGTGTTCTGAACAGCACCGCTGCAGAGAAGGGGGGGGGGGGCCTCCTCTGATTCAGGGAGGGGAGATGCTGCACTAGAGATATTTCTCCTCTCAAGCCACTGTGATACAGCCCCAAATTTTATTCCTGCCAGCACCCAGCATCCACCACAGCCTCAGTTCAGGGTGTCAGTTTCGTTTGGGGTGCATGTCTGCATTTCTAACTCATATTTGTACTTTCAAGCCACTGTGATATAGCCCCAAATTTTTATCCTGCGGAGTCAGCATCCACACCAGCCTCATTCAGTGTCAGTTCTTGGGGTGACGTCTGATTTCTAAATATTTGTGCTTTCAAG